>UXSR01005292.1:70721-130275 GCA_900604375.1 Mesocestoides corti | reverse complement strand
CTCTGGCTTCTGATTGGTCAATAAAGCCTGTTCTGTTGTACCAGTCTTTTACCTATTAGGGCTCGGGTATTCTACAGTAGCGACGGATCAGGGCGCAGACAAGTTGGACCACCTGGTCTCAGCCAACCCTGTGTCGCTCTGAGTTCCAATAGCATGCGAGGAAGATAAGTAGCCAACCAGAGAAGGACATGGATGAGGTGCAGTATATAATGAGCGGCGTGGCCGGCGTGGTGGACTCGGATGGAGGACGCCTGACGTGTGGCTCTGGCTTGTGATTGGTCAATAAACCCGATTCTGTTGTACCAGTGTTTTTCCTATTAGGGCTCGGGTATTCTACATTCGAACACGAATAGGGCGCGACCATTTTCTGTCACATTGTTCTCAGCCAATCATGTTTCCGTATACTTGAAGCGCCCGCAATGAAGCCAATTGGTATATGACTGGAGGTGAAATGCAATAGAATGAACGGCTCCACCGATATACGGTGTAAAGCGCCTACCAAGCGGGGACCTAAATAGGGAGATGAATGTTAGCCTGTCCCTCTTAGACAGCCACACCATCATGGTTAGCTACCAGGCACACGATAGACGAGTAGCTGGAAGAACCGGATGTATTACATGCTACCGCAAACAAACTTAGAGGGCAAGAGCTTAAAGAGAGTTAGTGTGGAGAAAGAGATGGCCTCGAGGAGGATTGGTGTTGCCCTCGAACTCACGGGCGTGCCTTGAGGAAGGCGAGAGTGCGAAAAGGGAGAGGAGGACAAAGAACAGGCTAGACCGGCGTGTGTGTGTTGAATGGCGCCCGTCAGTCAGTATATTATCTTGCATGCGTGTCGCGTGTATCATATCTCAGTATATACGTTAACTCTCTGGAAATGCGAAAGTTCAAAGCAGTACAGAGCGGTCATAATTAATAACTCTTTTGCTAACTTTACATTTGTTTCTTTTTTGAAAACTGACTGGTCAGAATCAGGTATGAGGAAGGTCGTCATGTATAGGAAAGCACGAATAGGCAAATACCGCTGTAGAATACCCGAGCCCTAATAGGAAAAACACTGGAACAACAGAATCGGTTTTATTGACCAATCACAAGCCAGAGCCACACGTCAGGCGTCCTCCATCCGAGTCCACCACGCTGGCCACGCCGCTCATTATATGCTGCACCTCATCCATGTCCTTCTCTGGTTGGCTGCTTATCTTCCTCGCATGCTATTGGAACTCAGAGCGACACAGGGTTGGCTGAGACCAGGTGGTCCAACTTGTCTGCACCCTGATCCGTCACCACACCACACCGCGTTTGACAGGCCTGTTTTATATTAATTACATATAATCACTTTGTCTATCAACAGTTAATTTACTTTTGCAGCCCATATTGCCGTGTAGTTCAATTATAATGCCGTTAAAAATGTCAAAACCTCTGTAACAACATCAAATAAGGATGTCGCGTATGCGGAGCTAAGTCACCTAGAACCCACTCCAGTAATTTTAAATGCGATTTTTGCTTTGTTGCACAGCCCGATTCACACAAGAAAGATGGAGATTTGAGCAAATAATATCTCGAAAAAAAAAATCCTACCCCCAGCAAACCGCATTTACTAACGATTAGTAAATTATCGGCAATGAATATCCATGTTGTAAATAATGAACTACATCCATTGTCTCATCGACGGTGATTCGTGTAGCAATGTTGGTTTTTAATGTAGTGTTGTGACGCCATATATAACTAACTGCCCAACAAAGCTGAAGGCAGTGGAAGGACAGAGTCAATCGTTTATTCGAGAACTTGACGCAGGTAGTGTAGTCTGTGGGGTTTGCGCGCATTTATAGCTCATATGTGTGAGTCATATATGCGCTAACATCGAGACCTGTGTGTGGGGATAATCTAAGATAAATATTCGTTTTAATGAAGAGGGAGTTGAGGATTCGAGCGGCTGGCACCATGCCGCAAGAAAGGGGAACCCTGTTTCGGTGGCGGAGCGATTGGATTAAGGGGTTGAATTAGCACGATTGACAACAGTAGCATTAGCATAGACCGCGGTTAAAGTGGATTTCTCCTTTCTCTATCCTTTAATGATCACTGAGTAAGATCAGCACCATATATGTAACAAAAAATATAGGACATGCTACTAGGTTAATAGCATTTAACTGAATCAGGACCACTGATGTACGTGACGTCTGCGACCTATGCTGTCTAAAAAAACTTTTTCTGTCGCTCTCTTTGTGGGCACGCTGTATTAGTGATAACAGTCAAGCTTATTATTTATAATTTACGACTTGCTTAAGTTTGTGATTAAAACCAGGACTACTGCTTCAAAGGCGGTGTAGTGTTAACATTATTTTAGAGGTTTTTTGGCCAGGAAATTTGTTGATGACTCATTAACATGATTATAAGAATACCTTTAAGTATTTTAAGCAGTAACTAGAATCACAAAATTGCATTAATTTTTACTCCATGTAATCAGAGATAAACTTAGACCGATCTCAATCGTTTGCCAAAGCAGCAGATAATTTTAATCTTGATAAAGATTTGACAGTCACTTTTCTCAGCACCTTTTAACTCTAACTACCCATAGGGAAATCTAGGATTCAATACTCTTATGCAATGCTACTCTGTACCTTGTTGTGACTTTGGAACACCAAAGCTACTGTATTTTATGCAGTCAGGATCTATGTTTTGAATTGCCAAGCCTATTCGTAGACCTTCTATATTTACGTGGAATTTCACATTTAGTTTTGGGGCTTAGATTGAAGCATATACTACAACAGGAAGCAGTAAATGTGATTATGAGGACACTGCTGACCGAGAAATATTAAACAAAATTCTTGAAGTTTTATGTGGAGGGCAACTCCAACGTGGAAATGTGAAGTGATTTTAGTTTCTATAATTGATCAACTCCATTGGGAGTGAAGATTTTGGCGCAGTCTAATAAAAGATTTGATCTTGGAGCAGGATATACTTTTCGAACTAATTAGTGAAAACTTTCGTCGCGTATGCAGTCAAAAATATCAGATCAACACACGCAAGCGCAATCACCATTAGTATATCGAATATCCCAATTGACTATACTCTTTTTGTCAAACTGAGTGACCTCCTTTAGCTTAATCCACGATAATTCGGCGAAAAAGTTGCTCCTGTTTAGCTTCTTTAGGAACTTCATTTCAGGCATTCACTTTTCCCACAAACCAGATGAACAAAATCACAAACAGAAGCTGTGAGAAGTGTAGAAGTCTTTACATCAATACCCAAAACCGCAAAATCAATTTCAGAGGAATCCGCAAATACGCTGACACGAGATCAATTTCATGTGTCTTTTATGCTTTAGAAGCAAGAAATTACAAGTATTCAAAAGAAAAGTAAACCAATGTCATAGCATCAGGACAGTACGAGGATGGGCATTAGTATCAAAGCTGAGTTGTTGAGTTGCCGTTCCACCTGGCCTGCTCATCGGTGTCATCTGGCATATGTGACAACCGGGTGATTTTGCCCTGAAAGAGACGAAGAACAAGGGCGGAGGTTAGCCTATTTAAACTTTCAGTGAGAAGCGGTTCGCTGCAAATAAAAGATATGCGTATCATTAACATTTACTTGTTAGCTTTACGATTTCAAGCGCGATTCCTCGGTATTCGGTCAAGCTAATACAGCAAACATTTTGGAATCTATTAGAAATTACTCACATGAGAATACGCGCCAAAGTACATTTAGAAGAACGGTCTCGACTCTCGGTTGAACTTAAAGCTCAACCTACCTTGGTAAGCGTCCTAAATAAGGCCGAATGTTTGATTCTATTCATAATTAATGACCACAACAATCCTTATTTTAACCATGTCATTTTGATAAATCGGCATGTGGTGACAAGATACACATCAGCTACACAAATGTTAACATTTAATCAGACCTAGCATCTACAAATATTTTGTAAATATCTTTTAGTACGCTATGGTTGTCCGAATAATACTAACCCAAATGGCTTTCCATAGACAGTTTTCGGGAATTCGGCTTTTACTTGGCCTATGAAGAATGACTACATCTGCAAAGGTACCGTCCGGTACAACGAAGCTCCTTGTTACAGAGATTAATCTTGCGAGAGTTTCGGTGCAAATTGAGGCAAGTGCAATGATAAAACTTACCTGTCGTCTGTAAGCAGTCGTTTCGGAAACCCCCGGGCCAGGCTTAGGTTCACGGGATTCGCGGTTCGTCGGAGACACCGGCAAACTACTCTCGACAGTGCGCCCATCACTTCTGAAGAGCGTCTGCCAGGCGCTCTGCCCTAAGTATACGAGACCATTGCCAAGGTAGAAAATCGCGTCCCTCATGCCTCGCAGACCACCCCATAAGATTTCCATCGTCCTAGAAATCACATCTAAATAGGACAAAATGAAAATGACCAATACAACTGAGACACTGGGGCTTGTGCTGGCTGTTAGAAAAAAACAAAACCAACTGGTGGTCGCACGGTGGCAATGAAGACAAGATGCCATTTTTTTATGAAAGAGTTTGATTGTCGGGTACACGACAGGTGCACAACAAAGAAACAACCAGAACCACCCAATACAGGGCGAAATAACTTTAGGTCCGACCGAAAGAGGCGAATGAACGCACTTCCTGGGTATTTTACGAGATAGCCTCTTGATGTAGAAGTTGAGTTGGTACTATGGAGCATAAGGACAGCAGAAGGCCAGAGGTCAAGATCGCGCAGGGTTCTGGAGTTCTCGTCGTCGGAGGTGAATTGACGTGGAGGGCTAGGACGCGTCTGACGGAAGGTAAAACCGGTGGCAAGAACCAAGGCGAAGGAGGCTCGTACAGCGTCATCGAGGGGAACAGCATCTGGGTCCTGCGTCGACAGGACACAAGAGGCAATGTACTGTCTAACTTCAGTGCCCAAGTGTGCGTCGGCTGGAAACACACCAACTATGTAAGAGCCGTCGGGTAGGCGCAGTTGGAGACGGATCTGTTGACGTAAAACAAACAAACTACTACGTGTATGAGGATGGTCAGGAGCGCAAATCACCACCTAAGTCTAGTAGCACATGAAGGGTTTGAACCGTGAGGTGTGGAATAAAAAAGGTTGGAATTAGTTTTTAAGAAATAAGGAAAAACTGAAATACAGGGTTTAATAAAACATAATTGCTCCTGGGATTTTTCAGCGTGCCGATCACAAGAATCGTTTGAATCATAATTTGAAAGTGACCACATTAAATTTTCTGCCTAAGGATTTTGGCTATACAAATTAGGATAATATTCGCCAACCAGCAACCTTTCGTTGAAACTGTAGTAATGCTTCTGAAATAACTGGCGCAATTGCTCCGTATAAGAAAACATCTGAAACATCCACGAAAACTGCAGAGCATATTAATGTGGCATTAAAATTAATTGCCTAGAGGACATCATAGAAATCAAAAAAGAGGAAAGTAACACGAAACAAGTCCTGATAAAATAAAAAGAATAATTAGGGTAAGTGAAATTAAGCTAGCGACATTTTTGATCAAGTGAGATCTAGTAACTCGAAAAAACCTCCGTGACTAGTGGGATAAAGAATGTGATTTGAGAACTCTGTCTATAGCTGAAAGTTCACTTCATGTTAGTTGCGATTTTCTTGAGCAGGACGTATAACACCCTTGTTACTCATAGAACGGATCGAATATAGAATGGTAGGCGGCTGATTAAGTCCACTGGGATGATACAGATGACGAAATCGGGTCTACGTACCTCATTTGGATTGACGGCAGCGGTGGAGGCAAAGTTTGTCGACTTGGGTGGGGTTGCGGCCGGCGCCAAAACCCCTAACCTATCACGTCTATCCTGTTCAATTTGAGCAAGAATACGTTGGCGCGCCGATCGGTCCTCCATCTTCTTGCGTTTCTGTTCTTCTAAGCGTTCACGAATCTCTTGCTCCTGTTGACGACGCTTAATAGGTGATGTCAAACAATTCATATGCAGCGATTAGTTAGGTTTACTCACATAACGGAAAGCATTCTTTGGAGGTGACCTATTAAAGTCCCCAAGATTACCTTTCTAAGCTACAACAATTACGTACTCGAAAACTCAAAATGAATGCATCAAATAGAAAATTGAAAGTTTCGTCGAAATAAAGCATGCTTCTTGTTGCAGTTTAAGTGTGCACGAAAACACCTCAAATAATGCGGTGCCGGTAAACTGTCATGACCTATCAAGGCAGAAAGACGAAAACCCCAAACGCACGATAACATTACAACAATGTAATGCACGACTTAGGAAATAATATAAAAGAAGCTAATTAAACTGTTAGTTAGTCACTTTCTACTGACTTTGGTGCCTTTACGAACGACCACAAAACAATGGCAGAGGAGTTAAAAACGACATTTGATCCTGGTGCAGGAATTGAGTTGGAACACAATCAGAAATTACAAACGCTATAGAGCCAAGTTTACTCTTTTTGGGCGTCTCGTAGCATGCGATGAGAAAGCAAATAAAAAACAACGACATAGAGGAACCACCAACATTGAATCCACCCAAAGAATTAGCACCGCATGGAAATCGTAGACGTGAATGACTGTAACCAGAATTTACAGGCATCAAACGACGGTCCTCAAAGTGCGACTTAGGGGATGGCACCCTTAAGTTCAATCTTTTAAGAGTCACACCACCGAATAACGACGCAAACGAGATAGGAATCATTAGATGAGCAAACAAGCTATCAAAAAACACCTCGATGACACTAATACAGCTACTTTTGTTTAACTAATGCATAAATGTCCCGTGGAAATGACGCGTCATTAAGAGACTGGAATGACCTTTGGTAGTTTTCTGAACAAGCCTAAGAGGCTAATGTGGCAGCATTATTTCCGAGGTCTCTTTTGGATGCACAAGTCAAGCATCGCACGTACAGCTTGCTGAATGAGTATAACATGGCACTACATTAACTAAAAATGATTCGTTACCATTGTGATTAAATTTTAGTCGACGTGGAAAGATTCTACAACCCTATTTAGGTCTACGCTTAAAATTAAGCTTGGGTTACAATGGCGACCGGCAATTTGACAGTTTACAATTTAACTCCACTTGATTTGTGAAAAAAAGTGATAATTCGAATGGAAATCGAGTCTACATTTCCAACACCCTGGGCATCCAAAAACCATTTCCGAAATTCGGACTACGAGTGTATTAAATGCTGTAGTAAGTAATCTAGCATTGATAAATACCTTAAAGTTAGCACATGAAATAGCTATCAAAACATTGTCTAAACACACTTTTAACTTCTGTTTGCAAATATTACCCTTGATTAATTGAAAATGGAGTCAAAATCGAACTTATCGGCAGTTAGAAATATTTTCCAGAAAACTTTACCAATGGATTCGAAGACCATTGAGCATCAGCTTGGTAGGTAATCATGCTTAGTGCTCAGGGTAAACGTATGCAATAAGCAAAGAATCCCTAAACCTTGACGATCAGCATTACAGGTCAATAAACCAAAGTGTGGGTTAAAGATAAACGCACCGCAAAAACTTAACTACCTTAAAATCTGTTATTTTGTGCCCCAAACTCCGCCGATTCAGTTCAGCTTCATGAGTTTCCTGAAATGCCTCCACAGCCTGTGCCTGCCTTTTCTCCTCTAATTTCTGACGAGCATACTGCACGCGGTCGTTCAGACTGCTGCTGCCACTTGCTGCTTGCCGAGCAGAAGGTGGAGAGTTAGTTGCGGTTTCGCTCTCATCAGACTCCTGTTTCTGTACTTTCTCTGGTTGCGGAGTGGCAATGTGATCAGATGAGACAGTCTCTTCTGTAAAATTGATGTGAAATAAAATCAACTTTAACGGTCAGCTGATAGAAAACGAAAACATTTACCAACTAAGCTTACCATAAGCCACGACCTGTTGTGAAAGCCATGATGCAATCTGGTCTTCAGAGAAGTTTGACGTTCTCACCGCCAAAATAGATCCTGATGGTGATATCAAGTGAATACACGGCAGGGACGGTACCTCATAGGCTGATGAAAATTGACCAAAAGTTGCAGAATCGGAATCCAACTGCAGACCTATTATGATAGATTGTTTTAAGCAACAAAAAGATCAGGTCTACTATGTTTTAATGTGGCTTTGAAGATACAAATGTGACAATTGCAATTTCAAGGAGCGCACTTATCCAATAGACGTACAGCACTACTGTGTTGGTACACAACGCATTGAAGGATTTCAAGGAATTATTCATTAAACTATAAGCATACCTGCTATAGGGCAGCTTTGCCCAAAATTACAGCTCAACTTATTAAATCCTGGGCGGTCTATTGACGCACCAGAGTATAACATGACTGAGAACTTACATACAATATTTCGGCAATGACGAGTAATACTTGCGGCATTGAGCGTTGTGGCGATTTCAGATGACAATGAATTTTCTTTGTCTGCATACGAAAGACCAGTGTTAAATCAAAAGAAACACTTGCAAAAGAGAAAACAATAAAAAATACCTTTTGAAAATACCAACAGGAGCACCTTATCAGATTTCACCTTCTGTACGCACTGGCCTATATCACCAGAATACCATTCCATCGCTGGCAGATTGATATCTATAATGTAAAAAAATTTATAGCAAGCATTTTTACAAAACCCACACCTATGCACTAGTGGCGCGTATCTTGATGGGCAGATAAAACACAAAACATTCTGATAGAATAGTTCGCAAACATACGCAACTGTAACGAAGAAGAGGCCTCAATAAAGAAACTGGAAATATATTCCAGAACAGCTTCCACAAGTGTCAAAAAACAGATCCAGGTAAATAAAACAAACGGACAACAAATAAGAGATATGGGATTAACTGCCCAAGTGGTATCGTTTAGTGACTTGGTAATAACTAGGAGAGTGAATATTGGATGAACCATCAGGTAACTCACTCAAAAAAGACGAACTCAAACGTTTTTCGTGTTGTCGAAGAAGCGAAATAAGTTTTGTCGACGCACAGGACTAAAATGGGAGGAGTTAAGATCTGACTAGAAAAGTTCATAGGTAAAATGGATAACACATTTAGGACCAAAACAAAATGCACACAAAGTTCTCACATAATGCGACGATTTACGGAAACAATAAAGGCAAGAATGAAGGCCTCCTTCGTAACAAAATTATGTATGGACAGTACTTTCATTATGATAAAAGAAATTTAAGAAAACCGTTGTTAGGAAACGCACAACTTTCATTAACACAGTTTGTGTTTGCAAAAGTAATCTTTTATACATTAATACTTAAAGCTTGATGACAACACACCGCATTCACCAAAAGGGAAGAAAAGCTTCAACAAACTGGTGACGCCTTGATGCAGTAACATACACCAAATAAAAGCATTATAAAGCGGAAAATAAAAAGTACTACAAAACAAATATTAGCATCTATTAAAGGCAAAGAGTTACGTTAACGTTCAACGACACGAAAATCTACCGACCGCGGCCCAAATCTTCCACTTTTGACTTTGCGAATTTAAACATACAGCATAAATAGTTAAAAATGACGTGCAAGTGGTCAACATTTCAAAAAATATAGCATGTAAAAACTTATTACTGGTTTCTTATCCTACTTTCATGCTATTATTTGTAAGTAGTTGCATAAATCCGATTGTCGAATTTTACACGTATTCATGCTTACACAATAGGGGAATGCTTCGATATGGTGAAGATTAAAGCTAGCAATAATACCAAAAAAGCTATCTATAATGCATATACACACATTGAACAGGTCAAGGTAGCGTCTGTGGGAACGTTTACGCGAAACAAATGCTACGGAGGCCGGAATGAAAATACAATTTGTTTCAGAATATGCAGACGTACAATGCTTCGTCTATTAACCAAAATATCAAAAATTTTTAAGCAGCTGTTTTTGAATTTTGAGGAGATTACACAATTATTATTAATTTACTTTCATTTGCATCCAGGGGTCAAGGAATTCATTCATAAAAATCACAAAAATTGTCCTATTTAGAGCTAGGGTGTCTTGAGGACTTACTAGATTAGTGGTCTTTTTTAAAATGAGCTGTGACGAAAGGTTAAAATAATAGTTTTAGCATCTTAGGGATTCATCGATTAATATGACCACTCACGAAGGAGAAGTGTAAAAACCAATACATTGTGATTTTAGTTGCCTTACATATAAAACACTTCAAAAATTCTGCATTTATACTCTTTCAATCTCGTAAAACTGTTGGACGATGCGCTTTTGTCATTAAGAAATTATGTCGATTTCTCCATAGATTGTGGTGAAAGTGTAGCATCCGAAGAGGCTGTAATGACACAGTAAGTAACCATCTAGTACCTGTGCAGTTGTCTCGTAATAATGATGGAAAAAATTATATTAAGGCCAATTTTTAGAGCGTAAAAATGAATTTCATTTGCGCTGTTTCATGTTAACAAATTTTGCATTTGCAATTTCGTATTTAGATAAATATATTATATTCAAGTTTGTAACTCACTTTAATTGCAAAAAATTTAAAAAAATTAATTGCAAAAAATGTGCTTGTTTGACAAAAATAATCTTTTTTGTTTTATTGCATTTGTTTGGTTTCTGCACATTTGAGTACCGTTGTTTTCTGTTTCGAGGATGATGCTCGGACTTGTATGTCGCTTTGCGTCTCTAATAATTTTTGTTTCACTAGTGTTCTTCGAAGAACTTTTTGAAGATCGCTAACTTTCGGCTAGCTCGTAATTTGTCGAGTGGCCAGAAAGATCTTGTTGTAATCGGCTCTGGTCCTGGTGGTTATGTAGCAGCAATCAAAGCAGCTCAATTGGGTATGAAGGTAATGTCTTTGTACAAAGTGACCTTTTAGACTGTTTGTGTTGAAAAGTACCCTACATTTGGTGGTACTTGTCTCAACGTCGGTTGCATCCCGAGCAAGTCCTTGTTAAACAATTCTCACTACTATCACATGTGTCATACTGCGGATATGGAATCCCGTGGCATCGATTTGGGCAATGTCAAGTTGAACCTAGAGAACATGATGGCTGCTAAGAAAAAGGCAGTTTCTGCCTTAACTGGAGGCATTGCTCATCTCTTTAAAGCTAATCAGGTGCTTTTATAATCATCAGAACCTTGTTTAAATTAACGAATGTCCTAATACTTTTTTCGTTCTTAGGTTGAAAGTCTTCAAGGAGTCGGTTCAATTAGTAAACCAAATGAAGTCATCGTCACTAAACCAGATGGAAGTGTTGAAGTTATTAACACTAAAAACATTCTCATTGCTACCGGCAGTGATGTTACCCACTTTCCCGGAATAACCATCGATGAAAAGCACTTTATCACCAGCACTGGAGCTCTTTCCTTGGATAGAGTTCCTGAACACCTAGTTGTCATCGGAGCAGGTGTGATTGGAGTAGAAATGGGTTCGGTCTGGAAACGTCTTGGCGCCAAAGTTAGTTGGATGTTTTTTTTCACTCCCTCTTATGTGTGTAGTGGTTCCATTTGTATTTTTTTTTTAAATTTAAGGTAACCGTTGTCGAGTATCTCGGTCATATCGGTGGAATGGGTATTGACATGGAAATCAGTAAGCAATTTGGAAAAATCCTCACAAAGCAAGGATTGGCCTTCAAATTAAACACCAAAGTTATCTCTGCTGATCGTAATGGGGAAACCATAACTGTCTCCATTGAAGGTGTCAAGGATGGGAAAAAAGATGCGGTGGGTTTTTTGTCATATAGATAATTCATTTTCCCAATTTTGTCCTTAGTGACGTCAATCATATTGTAGATATCTTGTGATACCGTCCTGGTAGCCATCGGCCGTCGCCCATATACGACTGGTTTGGGCCTGGAAAATGTCGGAATTCAGCTTGACAAGTATGGTCGTGTTCCTGTAAATAACCGCTTCCAGACATCTGTTGCCAAGTAAGTCGTTCCTCTGAATAATTTATGGTCATCTATGCGATCCTGTTCAATCGTGCGTTGCTTACTGACTATTTAGTATTGGCATCTATAACCGCTAAACTGACCACAAAAACCCCTTCGTAGGTAGCTTCCTGTTTTTGTTTTTAAACTTAAAAAGTGCCGTTAAAAGTGCATCTTTTGTAAAAGGTGTTCTAAGTTGTTTAATTCCCCCCTATTATATAGTATCTATGCCATTGGTGATGTGATCGAGGGGCCAATGTTGGCTCACAAAGCTGAAGATGAGGGGATTATCTGCGTTGAAGGAATGTGTGGTGGTAGTGTACATATTGACTACAATTGTGTGCCCAGTGTCATCTATACCCATCCTGAGTGCGCTTGGGTTGGCAAGACTGAGGAGGATCTTAAAGCCGCCGGCATTGAATATAAGTAAGTTCATTGGCTGTTAAGCTTATTACGAATTGTTCGTTGGTTCTTAGACCCCGCGAAACCACACGAATTACGTTCTTCAAGGTCTTGAAATTTTATTTGACAACTTAAACTTTCATAAGTGTTGCTCCAATTGCTCAGGATTGCAATTTAAGTGGCTTCCGGTAGCATCTGCTTCAAATCGGTATTCATCGCAAAATAGCGCGTGCTTACAAGCCCGGGCGGTCATTTGTCTTTGCTATGCGCAGGGCTTGCTGCTTGCTCCCTCTTCGCTTTGATCGTAAAGGCCAAAAAGCGATGTCCACTCAGCGATTACTTTGTTCGCCTTGAGAGTAATTGTATGTCTATTGGATTAACAAGCGTGTTACCTGCTATGAATCTGCTACATTATTGTGGCTGCGTAGTTAAATTCGGCAAAAAATATCATGCAGAATCTTTACACTGACACGTTGATGCGTTGCTTCTTTCGTAAATGCTGTCTTAAGCACTATCTTGTCTATTTCGTGGGTTGCCTCTGTACTTGTCGGTTTGCGTTTTTTATCTGTCTTAAATCCATATTTGCGAATTTATATCTCACTCTCACAGTACTCGAATAAGTGGAAGCAGTAATTCTTTATCTTTCTGACAGCGTATTCTCATGAATTCTTTAAACCACATTACGCTGTCGTTAACAAACCCCACAAATTCTACTGTCTCATTGTGTGCTAACACTGATACGCGTACTCCTTTTTCGTCCTAGAGTCGGTAGGTTCCCAATGTCTGCCAACTCACGCGCTAAGTGCAACAACGAGTCAGAGGGTCTTTTCAAAGTCCTTGCTGACAAAAATACCGATAAAATTCTTGGTATCCACTTGCTCGGTCCACAAGCTGGTGAACTCATCAACGAGGGTGTTCTCGCTATGGAGTACGGTGCTTCGGCTGAGGATGTCGCTCGTGTCTGCCATGCTCATCCTGTAAGTTGGCTCATGCTTGCCTATTTTCGTCAGGTTAGGGATATTCGGCACTAGATCCCAGATGCGTCTGGAATCGTTTTCATTTTTTGATCAGTCAGGTTTTAGACGATTCATGAAATTACGATCTGACGCCTATTCTAACAGTCATTTTTTTTCGTGCAACTGTACGACCTGATCTTGAATGACCCAAGGCGTCTAAAGTTTCATTAACCTTCTTGTAGACCGTCAGTGAAGCCCTTCGTGAAGCCAACACAGCAGCTTCTTTCGGCAAGGCAATCAACTGTTAATCACAACTCCGGTCAATGCGCTTTTGTAATATTTTAGCAGCATCTGTCAGCTGCATTGTTATAACATTTTGCTTCAATGTCTCTTTGTACTGCGAAACCCCCTTGTTAATACTCTAATTTCGTAAGCGGAGTTAATTTACCAAAGAAATAGTTGCCAACGTCATGTACATTTTTCCTGAGCGATAGTTGGGGGTGGGGAACCGACACATCGATGGGCTTTTCAAAAGTTGGCTGATCTGTCCGCGTAATACATTGAGTTTCTGGAAGTGTTCGATTGCAATGACAGTAAGAGCCATTGGCAGTTAACTGCACAAGATCTGAGCATTTGATAAACTATCCTAACGTTTCTCAGACCCCCGGTCCTGCTGACACAGTTCGTCAGACGAACTGTATGTTCCAAGCTAGGTATTCACTTATCAGAGCACGAGATTAGCCGATTAATTATTCGTTTACCCTGCAATACCATTGGTTTGAGGGATCTCGTGGCTGTTCCAACGTGGGTTTATGATTCTGTTTTGACTTCGAAACTGCAAAGTTATTTACGGATTAGAAAGTATATTGGAAAGAATTTTCTGCTTGTTATTAAAAATGCCTTCGTTCTCTTGTGTGGATTATCGTTTACTGGGTTGATGTTTGTTCACTGAAAGTATGTAAGACGATTGGCTTTTCAACTCAGCTCGGGACTTCCATGCCACATTGTCTCCTTCGTCGGCTTCAACTAGAAAAATAGAAGCATTTGTGTCTAAGAAATAGGAAGTTGGTGCGCGGGTTCACTTTACAAAACTATACCTTTCCGTGAGGTGTCAAAAATACTAGGCGTTACTCGCTGGTTGTTCATCGGGATTTTGTTTTCGATGGAATTGTGGAACTGAAGCAACAAGAAGTTCCGATGTTACGTCACTCGGTTGGGATTTGTAGCACAGATCTCACTTAGAAATTTGAAGCTGGTACTGGCGGCTGATTAATTTTAAGTTTCTTGGTGGTTGGAAACTTTGGCAAATTACGAAATATGAAATTCTTAGCACAAGAAGTATGTATTAACCTATGTATGGACTGAATTTCTAATCCACTTTCAGTCTTTTTTGTTGCTTAAGTTTATCTGAAATCTACACTATTCTCGTTGAATCACCGTTTTTTGGGTATTTGCGTATAATTTCGTTTAGTATGGAACTTATGTGGAGAAATGGATGGGTGGCGCCAAAGCGTAATTTTCTACTCCTCGAGAAGGTTCAAACAAAATCTGTTGAGGCGGACAGAACCTTGGTGCCATGGTACATTAGCCAATGGATGTCGGTGATGCTGCGTACCGGCGTCTTGTGCTCTGCCTCAGCTTGAAGTCTGTCATTATTAGCGCGAGAACATGGTCGTCTCACAAACCATAAAACCCTTTAGAAGCCTAACAGCAAATAAGACAAGATTTGATCATTTGCATGCCAGTCAACCTGATCAATAACTGAATATCCATTTTGCTAGGAATTATAACCTGTTCTGGATAGCAGCTCGACTTCGACAAAATGCAACTGCGGCAGATGGTCAGTCATGGTGAACTTTCAGGTTATACTGGAGTCAAAGTAGTGAGGTGGACTGCAGGCTGTGATACTTAAGAGTCATTGTTGATTCGAGGAATCACATTGATAATTCGCCACAAAGCAATTTTCTTTCTCTCTGGAATGGTCAAGTTCATGTCTAGCAAATAACTTTGACTTTAAGGACCCGGTGCGTCATTCATATTCGCATGTGTTCCCTCACTAACGCATCAAACAAACACGTAATAAAACCCCTGGAACTGTGCGTGAATCCAAAAGGACGTGATTGCTCTGAGATAGTGACCTTGTCGAAAGAGAGTTCTGTAGTTCCTTGTGAAAAAATGCATTAGTAAAAGGATGTTGGACATAATTTGAAAAAGCGAGTTTCCCCATTTTGAGTGGAACGTATTATGATTACTACCACAACCACAAAAAAAAACAAAATATCAAAAACGGGTGTTTAAAATGTACCACACGTATTAGCTTTTAGACTACCTTATAAATTGAAAACTCGTTGTCTTTTTTATGGTGGAAAGAAATGGGGATGAAGAAGGTAAGCGCTTAAATTTTGATTCTTTCCGCATAAGCGGATTAGTCTGCGACTGATTAGTTCAAATATGTCGACGCTAATTGAACGTATAGCGTCTTTAGGGAACCACTGAATATTGATTTGCAGATTCCAATGAGTGTGCTGATTTCACCTACATTTTTAACTTGAGGGACGTAATTCACGAAAACTAAGCACCTACAATTTTATGAAGATTACGATTCATTTCTCTACTAGGGTAAAATTAATTTCTAGCATTTTACAAAGCAACTAACTCACGGAATACCCAAGGTCTCTAACACAACTACGTCCAACTCTATGTAAATGTACAGACGTCATATAACTACGTTGACAAGTATTTGTCATTGTATTGCATTTGAGTAAGCTTGTACTTTTCTTCTTAAGGTGCCACAAACACTAAAGAGTTGACCCACGGTTTTTCCCCTGACATGAGTTGGAACCAACAATGCATACATCCTCAAACTCGGAAAAATCACAAGTGACAAAAATGACTATAAATGGACCTACTTGCTCTCCCGTGCAATCTTGAGCATTAAAAACTTACTTCTTCAGTGCTAATTAGCCTCATACTCTGAAATAAAAGCAAACAATAATTTGGATTTAGGATAAACCAAAAGAAGGCTATATCTTTATATTTTAAAAACCCATCAAATTTATTAAAACAAGTGCATATGCAAAGTGAACCGACATTAATATACTTCGAAGAATAATAGGATTGTTCCACAGGTGTAGCTGTTAACTAACCTTTTCGAGATTCATATTGGATATTTCTGATACCAAGTCGTAACCATCTAGATCGTTATCCAATTGGTCCTGGTACTCCATGCACTGGAGCATAATATCTGGCAAGTTGATCTCAGTCAAATGCTTGAGAATTACTGCAGCCTGCTTTTTGGCGCTTTTTGTTGTGCTTGGAGTCATTTGTAGCTTCACATAAATGTGCTCAATAGCTAAACGCGCATACGTTAGCTGTTGTCTCAGTCGGTTCAGCTCAGCCTGCATCGAGTTCTTCTTTTCAATGAGCGCGTCCATGTGGCCTTGTTTTCTTTCATGGGCTGAAATCCTTTCCATTTTGACAGAGAATAAATTAACAAAACGAAGATAAAGTTGGTGTGCTACATATGTAGAAACGGTCAGTAGACCAGTGTCTGTTTTTGGTGACTCTGTAAGTACCCCAAGTAGCCCAGGGCACCTCTAGGTCGAAATTCAAGAACTTAGAGTCGAGCAAATAGATGATTTTATCAAACAGGACAAATTACTTCTAAGCCATGATTCAGATTTAAGTTCCCTAATGGGCTTTGGGTTAAGTGAATTAAGTTCCTAGTAAATATTTAAGACTTAAGCAACAACAGTTTTGCTGAAGGCCACAAACACGCATTAACAGCGTTTCCACACTTTTATTTCCCTTAGGAGTCGATATCACTAAATTCACGCCTGGTATTTTTCTAGATACTAATAAAACTCGACTCCAGAGCGCGTTTTGCGATAATTTGACAAAACAGGAGGGTAATGATTTGTGTAATCGAATCCGATGCCTCTGAATGCTAACCCCTTTCATGCAAGTCGTTTTGAAAAGCCTAATCCACAAAACCCACTTACTTAGAGAGTTTGAAGTCACCAATGCTTTTCAGTTCGAGGTAGGCGGCCTTTAATTGGTCATTTTGATCCTGGAGAGACTTTTGTTTTACCTCTGCCTCTTGGGAAAGTTGTCGGAGACTGGTGGTTGAATTTTCAAGTTGGACAAACATCTTCTCCATGTCGTTATGATTCGAGACACCAGTCACTGACTTCAATTCCTTGTACACGTCCTCGAGACTAGCCATCAAGCCCTGCTCGTCTGTTACAGTAGGATCATCACCCGTCAATTGTTCGTTCTCCTGGCGTACGAATGCTTATTTTACTAATTCTTCTACCTCATGCACAATTGGTGTGATTTGGAGTATTATGTCACTGCACCAAATATGGCCTAACCATAACTGCAATCAATGACAAAATATGAATTTTGAAAAGATGTTCATTTATGCTCATTCTAGAAGGATGTGTTTACATATCACTTTAGTTTTGTGCTTTATCCAATTCTAACTAATGTCTGGTAGTGATTACATCACATTTTCGCAGATTTTCAAAACACAAAAGCTCCATTATAAAGCTTAAGTATTTGAACATTAAAAACTAAGGAAAAGCGTTTGATAGAAAGGATTGAGGAGCTTTGGGACCAGTGCGCAGCTGAAATCCTTCGAAGAAGGCCCGTCAAGTACCAGCGCTTGGCAGTGGTCCACGCTAATTGCTTTAACATGGGATGCGACGGAACTAATTTTCGCGGTTTACTTCCTGTCGTGGTTAGTTCTTTAGTTGTTTAGAGGACAATGTACTCACAAATAGTTCACAAAATTTCAAACGGATTTTAATTAACTGAAATTCTCAGGACGTAAAAGCAAATAAGACCACTATTAAATTGTCGGTTGCCCTAAAAAAGGGCAGAACTTAGATTACTTTGTTTCGAGAAAAATCAAATAGTTTTTTTCTATGTCATATAGAACATTTTGTGCATTAAACTTTTAGTGCCATACTATGAACACGGATTGCTTTCAAAACAAGCCTCAATTTTACTTTAGGTCTAAAGATACCTACAGAAATTTCCCGTGATCATAAATACATTTACAATCCCATTGAGACAAATTTTACTCAGCTGGGTGGAGTAACTCAGACGTCAGATCTAACTTCAGCCATTATTGCCAAGTTCCATTTGCAAGTGTGGTCAGACCTCGTTATGTGGGACACAGCACCACTTCCTTAGGTAAACCCAGCTGATAATTTTGTCAGCCGTGGTGAACTTACAAATTTTACTGTAATGAAATCACTTTTCCTTGTCAGTGATTTGGCTTCCGAAAAAAAATAATTTTGTTCTGTCTGGGTAAATAAACACCAATGGGATCTCGGTGAAAGAAAGTTTTCTTGTTCGACTGGTGAGGCATCCAAGTGCTGCCTTTCTCGGCTTTACTGACTTCTCAAAGCCTTAATGACACAAGTTTTTGTAATACTTCACCACGTTTGCGGGTCGTAAGATGCAATCATCACTAGTCATGGTCATGCCTGTGTTGAATGCACCTCCATTGGGACAATCCAAGTCCTGGCCTTCAACTTTGAACAATTTAGTGAGGTGGTGAAGCTCAAGTGAAGTCAAGCACACAAGAAACTTTGCTTTGGTCTTAAAAAGATTATCAACTTAAAATAAAAGATCACTTGTACTCTTACTTCTGATTTGTCAATGGCATCCTCAATCTAAAAAGCAAAATCAATAATTTATGCCCAGATTTGTGGATATTCAATACTAGGACATATTACAACGACATCATCCAATGTCAACATAGGGTTTGCCAACTCGTAGAAAGCCGCATGTGTCAACCTGCTGATATCTGTTTTCTTCGAGATTTTAAGTAATGTAATAAAACAAATTGGGGTTTGATGGCAATCCATGCTTTCGTTATGCGGTCATCTCACCAAATATTTTAATCACAACAGTGCTTTTCCTGCCTATCCCGCTAGATTTCGATCTCCTGTTAAACAACTTAAAACTAACATTAAGGCTAGTACAGAGACCGTTTTTGACTAGTTAAAAATGAATGTTCGAACGTTACTAACAACGAGAGCCTTCATGGGCGTTGGTTGCTCCTTGTATGAGTCCAGCATCCGTCTCATGTTAAGGAGCTCGAGTTCCCGTCTTTTTTGGTAGGCGTACAACAGCTCCTCAAGACGTCTCAGCTCACCCAGTGTCTCGTCCCTTTGGCGCACGGCGTCGATGCAGACCTCCTTGAGTTGTTTCAATTTGACACTGCACCGACGAATCTCCGCCTCCATTGACTCAAGTGTTGGGCCGTAAGTCGAGCGTTCCTGTGTTATAGAAACATGATTTTGACCTGTTTTTTTCCAAAAAAAGCAATTATACAGTGTGAAACTTGACAATGAGGGTTCGAAAAACCCTTGCCACATCGATAGTGCAAGTAAAACACAACAGAGTTTCCTGTCGAATGACGCTTGACTTCTTGATTTAGTTTTCAGCTCATGTAATTTATTGACTTGCAAGCGTGTTGGGTGGCATGAAGGTCACTGTAAGACGGCAACTCACTCCTTTAAGTTTATCTTTGATGGCTTCGTAGGCGTGCCCTACGTGAAGTGCTTCTGTTGCTTTCATGTTCGCCTTGTCCAGATTATTTTCCAAGGTGCGAATAAACTGCATTACTTCCAGTTCTTTTGGGGAGAAGAATGAATAGCCATCCATTCGATCTTTGACTGCTCTAATCTTCTGCTCCACATCAGCAAGTTTCTTCAATTTAATGCTAAACGCAATAACGAGGAGGATGAACTCAATTGTTACGTTCACAAATGGAGGCCGCGGTGTTGATTATGCGGGTCTTTTTAATTATGTAATTTGACTTTAATATACAAATTATATTTCTTAAAACACGTTTTTGATTTCAAAGCCATTTGAAACATCGTGTCAGACAAATTAGTTGATAAGACAGAGAACCACAAGACCGATTAACGCAATTGATGAAATTGGTGTTTTCTTCAATGCATACGATACTAATAATTCTTACAAACTCACCCTAGGAAAGGGATTTAAAATAACTCACTCCGTAAGATGACGCAGATCATTGAGTGCATTCTGCTTGCTTGAAACGTCATAATCCATTTCTAGCAAAACTCTCTAACGAATTGGATAATAAAGTAAATGCATTTTGTTTACATCAACAGGCAAATTCGACATTTTAGTGAGATTTTCCTTGGTCTTTTGAAATGCCTGATCCATTATTAGCTCCGATGTCTTCAAAAAGGAACTTCGTAGGAGTAAATTGATAAATATTATCGCAATCTATGTTAACATCACTTACATCCACATGATCGTTATACTCGTAGCGAAGATCTCTAATTTCGTTCCTAAGTTCATAGATTTTAGCCTTGGCCTCATTAAGATAACGAAGTGAAGCTTCTTGATAGGCCTTTGCGTCACCCTCTAGATAACACTAGGAGGAAATCAATACTGAGACAGAACATTGATAATAAATGTGGTAAATGACTACAAATTTCTCTCCCGTCCAGGAAGCCGTAAAATCAAGAATGTCCGACTTTTGACAAGTGAAGAATTAAAAAAATAAATATTGTGGACCAAACACTGGGTCTTTTACGGTTCACAATACTCAAGTGCTAGTTGTTCATATTCTTAGCGTAAATTTCCAAGCTTTCGTATGGTTGAGATTTTATAATTATTTTAAGTATATTTTACACCTAAAATCAACACCTCCAATGTCAAATGGCGGTAACCAATCTACAGTTCCCCAGTACGTATAATAATATAACATTACCAAGAATTTTAAGGTTTGTTCTCATCTCTTCTATTTGTTCCACAAAAGGCTGCATTTTGGAAACGGTTGTCATGATTTAGTCCAGAATCCTTGCAATGAAAAACACGGAGGTAGAACGCCTTTTCAAAATCTTACTAATCGATACATTTTATTATGTGGATTTTAAAGCAATTCCATTTCATGAAAATGTGATAAAACATTGACCTGAAAATGCAACATCCCAAATTCGACCCAACAATGTAGAACTGTAGGAGTGGTGCCCAAACCCGAAAAGAGACCACAGCTTACGAGGGAGATTAAAACTCGGCCGCTCTGCGCAGAGTAGCGATTTAAGACTTATGAATGCCATGGAATCGAATAATTTAATTACTACTTACACCCCCTGTGTCAAGCGATCCCGGTTGGTTCACATTAATTCTAATTTCAGTTCGCACCACTCCCTACTCATGCCTGTGGCCCACGTATGCACCCACAAACATGGTGATTTAACTAGACAAAAACCATCTCGCTGGTGTCCCAACGGTTGCTTTGCGCAGGTCTGCAGCCCGGGGTGGAGTTGACTCAGCGACGCGGGTGAGTAGACGTGTGTCCAAATAGGTTTATCGCTAGTGCATTAGTGTCTGCCACCCACCCCCGTTGTTCACACGACCTCGTAAACACGGACAAGCACATGTTGACACATCAGGCCTGGCGGGTGAATATCCAATTGAACTCACTTCGTCGTGTCGCCTCCACACCACATTCTTTGTTACCGCGTTCGATAGGTGTTAACAAACAGTGGAATCGCAATGTGGTACCCTAACAGCCTCAGGGGCATTGCTCGTGGTCACAAACTGAAATCAACTGCTCATTTCGTTTTGCAACAATACTTAAATAGCCTTTAGTTTTCGGTGCAAATGCTCTATCGATTTCCAGGGTTTTAAGCGTGTTCGAGCCAAATCGTCTTTCACGCTTAGCTTCCAATGGACCTAATAACTTATTTTACATAGAATTATTGTAACCATTATAGGCGTCTGCTTTTTTTCTCGTTATGCTGAAGCTCGAGCCAAAAATTCGCCTGCAGCTGGTTTGACTGCCTCGCGTGTTCGCGTGACGCGGATTAAGTTTTGCTTGAACCGGAAATTGGCGTGCGGCATTACGTTGCTGGAGCCAGGCACCGGGTTCATGGACGCGTGCAAATCCGAAAAGCCGATTGTACAGCCGTGTGTGTGTGCATTTGTACACGAACACAACTTCAGTTTAATAAGTTTTGAGCTGATTTTTTTGTTTTCGTTCACCTACCTTTCTTAAACATATAGCCATAAAAGGTTGTTTTTTGTTATACAAAGGTGAAAATATAGATTGAAGAATCCTTCAAGTCAAATACAAAGTAACATTCAACATTTTTAAAGGCTTTCGTGCAATGGGAACGAAATTTGCATGAACCACCTCAACACAATGTGAAGAAACTAACGCTTTCTACTTGCACAGGCTGCGTCTTTGGCAAATGTTCAGATTATACTGACGCAGTAATAGCAGAGCATCAAACAGTGATGCTACCGGCTTCAAGTCTTGTGATAACAATACAGTCTCCACAGCATTTATTGTGCCACGGTGACTACTTACCGTTTCAGTCCATCGAATAATGGATGAAAAAGGAATACTCGCCTAGTAAGGCGATCCATAATCTTACAATCCACAAACACTGACCGAATAAAGGAGCATTCCAAATTTACAGTGTGGAAGTCTAGATTTCTGTGGCCACAAAGTTTGAGTCGATAAACGCAGCTTAGCAAAGCACTTATTAGAGGGAATTGGTTGCTAACTAAAATCATACATTTGTAATGAGCTGTAATGTGGCTTAAAATCGAGAACTAATAATGAAGAAAGTAATTCCTTAGCAGGAAAATTGCCTTACAATGATGCAAACACAATTAATTTTACAAACATTTCCTAAAGCAAACTACGTACGGTTAAAATTAAAAAAAAACATATATGTTCCTAGAAAAATATCTATAAAATAAACCACCTAATTTTACAAATGGGTTTTCTCATGACGAGACGGAGTCATTATTCCATTGTGGCTCACAGAGTTAAAATTGTCTTTAAACCAAGATATTAAGACAAATTACATGCGAGATACCCACATTTATTTGATCGTGTGTATCAGAATCTAATTCACAATACCAAGGAGAAAATCATGTACCGGATGTGAAGAGCGATGCACCCACGGGGCCAATTCGTTACTTTTGTTAGCTACCTTCAGTGTCATAAAAAGCGCGTGATACACGTACCGGATTCAAATAGTAGAATAGGGAGGTCATGGTTCAAGAAGAGTTCAATATTTAATGCTTTAATTCGTTCTCTTCGCCAGAAATGACGTGACTTTTCAGTGTCGGTGTAGCCTTTGGTATGTTCTTGATGCAGGCAGAATATGCGAGGCGAGCTGCCTTAACGCGTCCGGTATATTCGGGTAGACAAAGCTATGAACCAATAGAAATTTGGCCGGTAAATCATTAACTGGAATGAAACTTCGATGGGTATTGTTTGGTAATGCCAGAAAGCGGCCAGATGTGATAGAAATTAAACAATAAAAAAATTGAGAAATTCATTTGGATAAATATTTTCTTAAAAGTAAACTTTCGCCCATTTTTACGCCAGTGACGTAAAAGCATTGGACAAGTTTCTAATGTCTTTTGACCTCAGTCTCAATGTATGGCATAGTTCAAAGGTAGGTGCATGGACCTGTTTCGTCATCTTATAGACTGCCTGTTGCTTTAAATGTTTGGTACTATGTGTAAGGGTGACAAAATTTAGCCGAGCTGGTTGCTCCAAATTAAATGCACCCAAATACATTCCAAAGATTGTCACACTCAATTAGCTCACCTGTCAGCGAGAGAAGTTTAAAAGCGGTAAGGTAAACGATGTAGGAGAGGTTTAGCTTGAGCCTCCAATCACGAATTATACTTAAACTATAATGTGTGAAAAAACAACGAGCAGTATGCCTCTCACACGATTCGGTGTTTGCTCAAACATCTAGCATGTTTATTATCCTTGTAGCTTTAACTTGAGTCGTGGCCCATTTCAAGAGATACAGGTGAAAACAAGAACAGGTTGTCGAAGGCAGCACCCCCTAATAAGCAAACCAGTTTACCACTGTTGGAGATTTTCTGCCATTGACATGCATATGCCACACGTCAAAATAACTCTACCGCAATGAACAGTTATGGATGAGCTGGACTATTTACGCGGCGAGGAAGCAGGTCCGAAAGTAGCCCACTAATTGATCATGGAGCGTGACTTGCCATAAAGACAAAAGACGGCGCTATGATGCAAAAATTGAGCACAGCAGCGCAACAAAACTATTCAGTTAAAAAATCAACCTTCTACACATATTTTCCACTTTTTTGCGCCACCTTGTGGGTGGTTAGATATTAAAAGAGCATCACTTTTGTTCGAAGCAAACATTTAGTGCTATACTGCTAAATTTACATCTATTCATTTCACAATTGTTTACCAATTTTACCAAAGGGCCATTTAATTTCATTGCCGTTCTAAAACTTTTATTATATAGCCAACTAATGGTGATTGCGTGCTAATGCTATTGTACTAGTCAATCTTCCTACCACAATGAACCGATTTTTAGAAAATACAGGAATTTCATAAATTTGAGAATACAATTTTGTGCAAATTTATGTCAGACGCTTTTCCAGCATCTTATTCAACGCAAAATTTTTAAGTAAGCAAAGCATAAATGCTGTGGTGAGTATTTACCGAAAACGATAACCTCAGATAGACAGAGTCATCGGCTGCTATTAGGAAACTAAAACATGGGATCCTAGAGTAGTTCCCCTAAGACAGGGTCCAGAAAATTGAGGCAATAGTTGTTGGAACCTAATTTGTACGTTTATAAGCAAAATATGGCACAAGAGAATCCAATTTGCTGTCGTGTTAACTGACCTTCTTTGATCCATTGAACATTAAACTCGTTCAGGTTTACAACAGGTAACAAACACTGAATCAAACAGTTTCATTTTTGCATCAAAAGGGTAAATTAACGTACATTTATTGCATCCGAGCAAATAAATATGTGATTATTAACAAGTTACCAAGTTCAGTTTATTCCCTTCAAGATGATGAAATTAACTAAATTTCACTGTAATATTTTGGTTCTGTTGCCCTACCTTAAACTACATCATCTTCAGGTGCAAAAGTAACGATCGTTATTTACAGTTGGTCTCCTATAGCTTTAAACTGTCACACTGACACATACCAAAAAGTCTTTTCTTAATCATTGATTTATTTCAAGCAAAAACTTGGAAGCGGATGTTGTTTTTCCACCAGCTTATTACTACAAAGCACGGCCAAAGTGCATGTGCACTGCTTTTCCTGTTTCCAAAAAGGGCTGCTGAACCATGTCTTGTAGACTTGAGTCACCCAAGGGAATCTTGATAGTTCCAATAAGCACAAACATTTCAAATATGTCAAGAAAAACTAAACTTTAGCCACAAAAATGAAGAGGCTCTAGTGGATGTACTTATACAAGCCTCAGCGAGCGTTCTTTAAGGCAGAAATGGAGTGGACCTCAACAAAATTGCAGCATTCGACCATTAAGGTAGTTGCGTTCTGCCAGCACCGTACTTTTCGTGTATACTGCTACAGAAACAAAACGGATACTCGCGAACCAGCTTCATCCACAGTTTGTAAGTAGTAAAATACGTGTGTCCAATAAATCGACCAACTGGGCATTACTACCAGTTCAAGAAACTGAGGTTTAGAGGTAGACCACGCACTTTCTAGACGTTTACAGCGACGGAGAACCCAAGAAGGAACTTTAAATGACGAATTAACCTACCCACTTTTCACTTGGATAAGACATGCTTAATTTGCCTATTGTGCAGAAGTGTTTCGAACCGGCTCAATAGGTAGACAAAAAAGCCGCCAAGTGCATATGTACTTTGTTCAAATTTAAGAGTTCTTTTTAAAGTAGACTATTTAGAACCATTTCCGAACAAAGAGCACTGAGAAGTATAGAACCCCACACACTAAAGTAGATTTCGATTGATAATCCTTTTGTAAAACTAAAACTTGCTAAAAAGATTAATGGGTCTTACTGGAGAGAGCCCACCCCCACCAACGCGCGGCAGCACCACCGATAAGAACCAGACGGTGATTCAGTTGATAAAATCATTTGTATAAGTAAAGGGGGAATTAAGCGCATGATTTGTGGGGGTTCTGGGATGTAGGAAATAAAGTGCTGTACAGTGCCAAACACTCGCGATCACCCTCAGTCTGCTGGAAGTAGTTCAACTGAAAGCTCCATGGCGCCAGCTCGAGGAGACATGTGATCGTTGCCATCGCCAGTGCCTGGTGTCAGGGTCTCTGCCACCGCGCTTCGAATGCTTGGCATTATGCGCTCGACGAGTTTTGCCACGGCCAACTGCGAGGGGTCCTCGGAACGCAGGACGTTGGAGCTGGCGGAGGAGAAGGCTGCCTCCATGTGAAGGATGCTCCTCAGCCTCGCGACCCGCCAATCCAACTCAGTCAAGAAAAATTCTCGACTTAAGGAGACGACATTTTTGTCATTGATAGAAGCCAAGTGATCAGCAGCTGCGTCTAGAGCTTCACGGACGTTCGACAAAAAATTGAGGGCTGATTGGGAGTCTGAGGTGGAGGTTGAGAGGTTCGATGAGCTCTAGAGCATTCGTAGACACAAAACAAATCAGACCTCACGACCGTAACAATCACGCAGAATGATGCGTGCAAAAATTACTTAGTGCAAACTAATTTAAGTAAACTGCAGTCCATAGTGGCGACAAAGGGCAAAGTGTGAGGATACATCACCGATGAGGACCTGACATCTGAAGGTATACATCAATAAGGATCCAATATATCGATTTTTCAGTTCTATTTTAGTTACCATTTATAGGGCGATTATTATTTTGAATTTCGGTAGGAACACGCAGTACGACAAGAAGCTTTCGAGAGGAAGTTTAACGACTAAAAAGTGAACCAACGCAGCACAACACAAAGAAGGGCATTTTCTTTCCATGGAGGAGAAAGCGGTGAGAGGTGGATTTACTTATTCGAGAAGCAATGGGCAAATGCTCAGTTTAAATCCTATAATACCAAACCAAAATTATTAAAACCAATCCTTAAGCATTAAATGAAGCCGTTCGAAGAGTCGCGGTTCTGTTTGGATTCTGAAACTAATTTCGGCACGAAGCGCAAACAGACAGTTCTAAATTGATCAGGACCCCACGTACATTATCATCGGTTTCTGAAAGACTGTCACGTTCACCATGACCGGAATTGAGGTCTTTTGATGCAACAGATTTCGGATCATCACTGACTGCAAAAGGCCTCTCTTCTTGAAGCCTTCGCCGAATTAATGGCCTGTGACCAAGCGCCGCGCCATGGTTTTCGCTTGGTCCGCAGAACGGGGTCGCAGCGTCGCCGGTGTCCGACTCCAGCCAGCTCGCCCTCGCCGAAGACGGTCGCCCAGGTTCGCCAATCACCATTTTTTCCAGCTGCGAAGAAAAGTAGAAGCTGTATGCGCAATTAAAGGGAAAGGATAGAGCAGTATTTGTAGAAGGTGAACTACTTCGTTGTCACAAATTTCCTCGACTCGACTTAGTTTCGTGTGGTAGTCGTCAAACGAAGGGCGGCCGCCTTGAAGGCTGTTGCTGAAAAGTTAAAGATTCCACACACACAAACAGGCTTTCACTGCTTAAAGCAATTTGAGAAAAAAAAACTACATTTGGAGTTCGTTGAGACGATCTGCACCAGTAGTGGATGACTCGGTTGACGGACCCAAATTTTGGGGACAAGATGTTGGCTCCCGCTGAAAAAATGAAAAAATTAAATCACATTTCTACGAGATCCACAAATTGAAAGTAAGGATAATTTATTATGGCTACAATGAACAAGCATTTTTTATTCTAGAGATTTGCTAATTGGCTCAACGCAATGACCTACCGAAAAGTACTAAAGGCCGCGTCAAAATCAGCAACCCTTAAAGATATGCGCCTACGGAAAAACCTGACCTCCCTAAACACACCAGCTTTCTAAAGCCATTACAATCTATCATATAAAAACACTTATTTCTGAACAGGAAACCATTTTTAAGCTGCCATAATGAAGGTACCAAGGGGATGGTTTGATCGTCCTTCGCGACAGGAGGCTCGAAGGGACTCGCTTCGGCCAAATTCACTGCGCTCGAAGCCCATCGAGGAAAGGTCCCGCTGGACGTCATGGCTGCGCTGTCCGAGTCTTCATCAGTACAAACGCTTGAAGATCGATGTCCTAAGTAGGTGCAACCGCGCCCAAGGCTACCGCAGCGACTTGCACCGATGGTCCGATTGCGTTGGCGCTTCGTTGTTAACTTTAGCTTTGAGCGCTCGCTATTCGATCTGGCTACGTTGTGGGTACGAACAGGGGCTGGGGTCAGACTTCCAGTTAAGGAACGCTTGACTTTCCGTCCGGGTACGGTGTGGCAATCTGATGATTCGGTGTCAGACTCGGAGAGATGCTGTTATAAGGACAAGGCAAAGAAACCAGTTCTTTCAAGACGCAGAGCGTGTTTGTATTAATCTACGTATGGTTTTCGGGGACACAAGAGAAGCAGTCAATTCAAATGCCGCAACGGCAATTTCACCAGGATTAACTGTAGCTGCAAAATTTGCTTGAAGACTAGGTCAAATGATCACACAACTTCGCTATCACCTTGGCAGAGGTTGGCTATTAGCCACAGTTTAGGTTAAAAGTTACTATGGGCAACACATAAGGAAGTAAAGTCCTTTTGATTCCACTGTTTGGTTACCCTTGATATCAATTAGAAGGATAAAGGGGAGCAACAAAATTTTCAAATGTGACAATTACTAGGAGAAATCCAAGACAGGTGCAAATCACATCATACCTTTTCACGGGCCCAGGAGGGAAGATCATTTTCGTTGTAGCAAAACGTGCGCGTTGAAGCCTTTAGATTTTCGCCAACACTAGCACTCGTTCTAGAACACAAGCATTGGGAACTGGTGAAAATACGAACAACGTGGTAGTAAGACAATGGAGTGGGCTTCGGCGGCTAACGTCTTAGCGTAACCCCCTTCCAGGTGAGGCGTGGCAACAGCACCGCCGCCGCCGCCGCCGCCGCCGCCGCGCACCACCTGGACAAAGGACCTCAGTCACGGGCGTGCCAGTGGAGCAAGCCCACGCGTAGTGCACCCACGTGTAAGTAGGGGGCAGCATCATGCAAAGACTTAGGGATATTAATTCCCAGGAAATTATTCCAGTTCTCTTAGGAAAGCAGCACTGTGGAGAGCGAGATGACAGTCTTGAATATTACAAATGCACTGAAAAGTGAGACACGGAAGCCGACTAGAAAAAAAATTAAGAAAAAAACTTTCCAATAAGATTTCGAACCCATTTTACCACACATATGAAAGAGGTTAACACATACATGATACATGGGCCCACAGATGCTATCACAATATCCACACTAGTGGTAACAGAAACCCTCGCCAGGAAAGCCTTCGCTGATGGTTAGTAAATACTTGTAAGACAATTCACAACAATGCAACAAGTCTGATAATTAGTGCTTACAAAGGATCGGCGGAAGAAAGGCACTCGTTGGTGGGAGATGCCTCCAAACTGGGAGCTCGAGCAGGCAAGGCAGCCGCAACCCGCAGCTGCCTGTCAATCATGAGCGCAGTCAACTCGGGAGCGAGGCGCCACACAAAGACACAGGAATCGCAAGACACGCTGACGAGATGTCGAAGATCCGGCAAGAAGAGGAGGCTCATCACCACGTCCGCGTGGCCATTGAGCGTGGCGATGTGCTCGCCAGTGAAGAGGTGGAAAAGGTTGATCTGTTTGTCCGAACCTAGTGGGTGAAAATGGACGCAGGAGACGTCTTAGCGACATATTGGCCTTAAGAATTATTAATCAACCGAAGACGTTGTTTTTTTGGAAGTTAATATAGTGCTGCTACGAGTGTTACCAGGTCGTTTATCCCTCAGTGAATACAAACGCGAAATGGATGGTGCTCACATGCGACGCACCAGCAGATGTTCGTTAAATTTGGTCAAACATCACACAACAGTAAACATGAGATTTTTGTGACTAAGTTTCTGTCCTACAATCGAGTCAAAAGTGTCATCTGCAATGTCAGTTCCAGGGTAAGAGCAATCTAAGTAGCAAGGTGAATGTTCCATCTCCAACATGCCTACCGATGTCCTCCTTATGCTAATTTTGATAATGGCAGTCCCATGATTAAATTGCATCAGACAGAGGGTTACAAGCTTTGGATTGTAGGGGTCGCATGCTGGGTCCCGATAAGCAGGCCTACGAAAGATACTAAAATCTGCACTGCAACAAGAAAGTACCTGCAGTAGCTACTAACGTGCTTGTGGGATCAGCAGCACAGCAAACGGGTGCGCCATCTTCGGAGGTGCTGGCGCGATAATTGAATAACTGTCGAGCTTTATTTACTCGGTAGAGTCGCATCTGCCTGTCCTGGCAGGCCACAGCCAGGTACTGGCGCAGACGCGACGGTGCCGTGGCATTTAGGCTGGTCGCGTCGAGGTTGGGGGCAGACGGGCCAACCACGGTTGCGCATGCGTAAGAATGCGTTACGGAGATGTGATGATCGATCACAAACCGGGCTGTCTGGCTTTCTGGGTCCAACTACGCGGCAGAAATGGAAGTGACTTAGCGGTCGTGGGTGAAAAGCGAGATTTCGGGGGGGGGGAGGGGTGGGGCTTGAATATTTTTTGACCCAACCCGTGGATGGTTCAAAGCAATTTAGGCGACATAGCAGGATTAAGATACCAACAATGAGGGCATGATTTGCCTTGGTATGTTGTCATTTAAATGACGAAGCCTTAGGATTAGAAACCCTTCATTATGGGCCACTGCGCAATTACCGAAACCATGACATGCCTGTGAAAGTGTGCATTTGACAGCGTGTGGCCAGGGAAACGCTCAGCCCAGTTCAGGCTCAAGACGCAGATAAGTGAAGAGACATGAGGAAGCGGCAAACACCGAAGAAAATTCATGGTAAAAACAATATTCCAATAAGGAGATCAACAATGGTGGCAGCACAATTTGAAAGTAAGTGCCAATATAAAAATTTTTAAAGCCTTGTCAGTACTGTTTGTTATTTATATCTCAATCTCCAAGTATTTAAGGAATCACGTCAAGCAACTCGCCATGAGAAAAATTAGAAATTCTGCAACCTACATGGCGGGGTATAACCAGAAACGAAGAACAAATTAAAAAGCAATTGAAGGTTACTTGATAATAAAATACACGACAATAGACATGCATACGACATACTTTAACAGCTACTAAATCATAAATGAGCACTATTTTATTGTTTTCATGTTATTATACATTTGATCACAGTAAAATATCGATATTCACAACGAAATTTGTCAACTGAACGGAGCATAAATGCAGACGCGCGGTTGCATCGATGCTGTCAAAATTTTGAAAGCATAAAATGAAGATTTGCGCCCTTCAGACTTGGCTTTTTGATATTCTTCCAAAATCACCTCACAATCAGTAACAAAATGCCTATTTTGGTTATATTTGTAAATTAATGTCGTAATGATTATGCGGCAAGACATCACTAAATTCAACAAGAAAATTTTACATTTTCGACAGAAGTATCAACTACGATTGCATTCCAGCTGGTGCTGTCGAGTCTGGTCCACTTTTGTATGATTGATTAATAGCATAAGCAGCGTACATGGCATGTTCAGTTCAAGGATCGTGAAGTGCCGTTAATACCAGTTTAGTGGTAATGTGAAGTGCAAACTCCACGATGCACTAAATGCTAACAGTTCTTTACTACAAAACCGCAAATGAGAACAAAATCCATTAAAACTGGGTGTTTTGTGGAAGTAGATTGAAAGGGAATTCCTTTAAAACCATAGAAGCCCATGTTCGACCGTCACGTCAATGTTTTAAACAACAATACCTCAGAATTCTTGAAATCGTGACACAGCACTTTCACACCTCCCCACTTAACATTGCTTCTACGCGGTAAACAATCAAACACAACCTCCACTTACAGTGAGAGTTCGGAAGAGGAGGGAACGGTCGGCACCGCAGGAGATGAGGTAAATTTTCCTGTTTTCTTCACACTCGACAAACAGGGCGGAATTGACGATGCCCGAGTGGTCCGCCAGAGTTTGCACGCGCGAGTAGTCCTGCCTCGGAGCAAACACGTGGATTACACGGTCGCGAGACGAAGTACACAACAGTGACATTCCAGGGACTAAAGGAAAGGATAAGTGCAAGAACCAAGCCAATGTTGGCACCATTTTTTTGGCAGATGAGTGTGCAAGTGGATTCGGAGGAGGGGAAAATCTCGTTCGATGATGATTAAAGTGCGGTGCAGCTGTGAGACCCTCAAGCACCAAGGAATGCGACTGCGGGACCAGACAATCAACCAGCGCTTCAAAGTAGGCAAACCACGTCGTTGGTTCAAAGCTATTCAACGGAAGCGACTTGATCGACCAGGGGTATGTTATTCTGCGGCGTAACAACCCTGCACAGCACCCTACATCCACTCTACTGGATTGCCACATTTCCGGCTCGCTTTCAAGCCGAATGCAAAGCGCAACATTCAACGACGAAGAATTTTCTTCATAATTATAACAATACCAGATCGAGATTTTTGAGGAAGCGTGATCAAGAAGTTGGCGAAATGGGGAGATAAACTCGTAGCAAAAACATGCAATTGAATGATGACGCAAGTTTGTTACTACACGTAAGGAGTGATGACTCAGCATAATGGCAATGTTACATAAGACTAACAACAAATCTAGCGTTGGATAATGCCGCAATACAGACATGTCTAACAGTGCAATCGCCGTTACTTTATTCCTTAGAAATAAATGAGCTGTAGCGTGGCTGACCGTTGGTGATTCAACAGATCTGGCTTATCCGCACTGATACCATTGAAGGTAGCGCTATAGTTTGTCAGAAGTGGTCACGGAAACAAACGCCGCACAGAGATAGCTGTCGGTTTACCAAAAGAAGCCTTGTTGAAATAAATTGATCTTGATTCTATTCTAGAGTGACCAAACCTTAAATACTACCGATTAACCGGAAAAACGGCATGATCACACATCTTACCAATCAGGTGCAACTAGATTTGCTATTTCATCCGAACTCTAGTGGTTAACAGCCTCTAGCACCCACGGTCATCGAGTGCAAAAAAAACACGAAACGTTGCATGCAAAACACAGAGTAGGGTTGAGCCACGCAGCAGTCGCCATCACCTTCGGTCTCAATATTCCCGGGCAAACCCAATGCGATGGTCCCAAAAGAAGTGTGACACTCAACACACCCTCCGAAACTCACTAATAAATAACAAAAAAACATGTGATTATGGAAGGCGAGCCCCGGAAAGAAGTGTGTGAATCGAAGTCCATCAGGTTACCGGGATATGAGTTTGTTGATTCAGGGAGTTCGAGGAAAACGCTCGAAAGTCTGTCATATTTTGACGTTAGGCAAAACGGGGACAGATTAGCCCTCAATATTGGGCAAAAGGAGGAATAAAAAAGGGCGCCTACATTGGTGAACGACACTCACTTTGCTTAGAGTCGAAGTACGATATTGAAAGGATCTCCGCATCGTGGGCACGAATACTGTGCAGCAGTTTGAAGCTATTGAAATCATAGATCCTACAAAGGAAGAATGCGTTAGCACTTTAGCCTGAAAAACGAGTTAATGTATTAAAGGGAAAATGTAGCACATCAAGGCAGAGACAGTTTCATCAGATATGTGACCAAGCAGCATGTCTAACCGGCGCGTTCAAGTTCTAAAAAAACCAATGATACACCCACGCACATTTCCACTTTCAAATTACCAAATTTTATGTAACAGCTACTCGGCTCATGCTCCAGGATATAACTCAGGTTACGAACAATATTCCAGGATTTCAAAGACTCAGAACACCTGAGCATCGGTTTTTTGTGATAAGTAGATAATGGAGCTGACTGGGAGTGAAAGGCAGAAATAAATTAACATAATTTGAACGTTAGCACATATTTACGTGACAGAAAGGCGAGAACGTCGACAACCCTGTTAATACTCTTGCGTCTGGCGCACAGAACAACCTGTCTATTCGAATATACGCCGCGCACACGCGCCTGTGTGAGACGGAATGTCTGCTGAACGCAAGAGAGGTAATTAAATTTGAACTTAGGTGATCATTTTGAAATATTTTGTCAACGCTAATTATCAACCAAGAAGCACGGATTTCACAAGCGTCATTACCTTCTAGAGGCCCAGTTTTCCGGTGGTTGACACAAACCACAAGCTCCGTGGATATTCGTTCTCAATTTGGTATAACTCCAAAACTACACATAACGCACTAGGTATAGTACAATCAGGTATTCCTAATAGAGAGACAGAGAAGGTCGAGCTGCTTTATATTGTACCAAGTTATTCCCATTACGACGTGAAATTAAGACCATTCAGAAATTTCCGATTGGTTTAAAGTAACGCACATTTGAACATTTGACCCCCTTAGTGCTCGTCTGTCTACCGGAGATATATAAACACTACAGCAATATTAGTTTTTGGATAATTTAATATAACCTTAGTATGACCGGTTATAGCGAGTTGAATACTGTGCTACACAACGCAGCATCAAGCGACACACATGAATGGAGTTGCGCTCACGACGGACGCAAATGGTACCCAGCCGTGGCTGCGCTTTCCATCGAGGGAATTGGTGGTTCAAAACGTGATACAACCGAGCAATTCCATTCCAGCGTTGAATCGTTGAATTGGAATTGCATTTAATTGGCTAACAATAATTGACCTGATAATGAGTAGGAGTGGATGATTTTTTACATCCATCTAAGGTGGCAAGTAAGTTAGCTTCAGGGGCTGCAAGTCACCTCAGTTGGCCAGCCCTGTCGCCGACGGCTAAGTGTCGCCCATCAGGCGAAATCGCGACACATCGAAGACCGAAGCCGACAGGACCCTGTGAGGCTACGGCTGCGACGATGTTTACGTTGCTGTTCCATCGGCTGGAGCCGGACCTCACTAGGGCTGGGCTGCCCGGTGCCGAAAGATTCAGTGTGCTGCTACCTTGGCCAAAGTAAGTCGGTCCGAAACCACCTGTAAAGGAAACGAAACACACACAAAACGTGATTACGATCTACCTCTCATCCACGTCTGCGGAAAAATGTAAATATAAACAATGATGAATTTTAATACAACTTACGAATTATAGTCAGTCCAGTTTTAAATGTGGTAGAAATCCGGCGAAAAAATTCACACCCGCAAGAAGTGAATATCACAACCACGCGAGTTGTGGCCCACAAAATCAGCAAGTCAACTTAACAAGAGGATTTGGCATTAAAGAGGAACTCACTGGAGGTTCGGTCATCGGAACAGAGGTTGGTGTAGCTGCTGTCGGTGTAGAGGATGCTGACGTCCTCCTAAAATAACCATTTTAGAAAACAATAAAGCAACTCGAAAGCAACTTTTCGGGGTGGTAGAAATCTTCAAATCTTGAGAAGGCAACGTGGTGTTGATACTGAAAATGCAAGGCGAAGATGAAACCTCCAATAACAAATACTAAATCAACAGAACCCACAAGCAGTAGATGCTATAACAGTTGTACAACACACTGAAGCCCTCGTTGCTCACGGTTTACGACAAATCACTGGATGATTGGCTTATATCCTGCAAAAACCCAGTGACACACCAGCGCGTAATGATGACATTTAGCCAAAAAGTTGGTCGTACTCTTTAACACGATTCGATGCACTCGAGTTTACATGGTTTTTACGAAACTTATGCGGGCAGAGATGGACCACATCGAGGGCATCTAATGGGAGTTCAAGTGTTGCGGGCAGAGTGGTGGTTAAAGTAGGGATTACGTTACACTATGCACTTGGAGCGCCTTTTCACACATTTGGGTGATGCATTTCCCAAAAAGAGCAGGAAATGCGTGATAGTTGGATATACTTGCACGATTACGATAAATATACTAGTGTTTCTTTAGCATCACTGTTGTGAAAAATATTTTTGGAAAAAATGACTTCCGTTTTTTTGAAATAAGGAATCTCAGATGAGTTATTCCGATTTGCCATTCAAGGCGGCTAAAAGAAGTTCGTGTGGCCCGTTTATAGGACTAAGGCAACGGTAAGTTAAACAAAATAGGCGTAGGCAAATAACCCAATTTTTAATTTTTTTGCTTTTTGCACGCGAGCAGGCCAAAATGCATTTACAAGCATTACGGTTAGCCCATGAAGCTGGACTATCGCGCACAAGATAACGTATCGAAGTGCTGTGAAACAGTATTTCAAATAGTGCAGAATGACTCTGCGAAAGGGTAAATACCATTCCATTGGAAAAGAGTTCATTGCATTTGAGAGTCGATTTATTAACAGGGAAGGACCAAAGTCGGACAGTGTCGTCGTCGGAGCACGTGGCGAACATTTCCACGTGCGCGGGTGGCCCTGCGCTGCCCGGAGCACCCCACCGGCCCACGTCGGTCACGTCCGACGCGGAACCAGGCAGGAGGCTGGTCACTGCAATGCAGCACACGGGACGGCTGTGGTAAAAATGCGCGAATCGGCGGCTGATCGACCTCAGGTTTGTTACGTCCCAGCAATAGAGACTGGAGCAGCGGAAAAAAGCACCGATTACACAATGCATATCAGCCATGCTAAGGCTTTGACGACTTTTCAACCGGAATACTCAATAAACAGGCAACGGCAATGAGGTGGCTACCTAGCATAACATCGACACAAGTTAAGATATGAACTAAAACGCGCATGGACGAAATTGGGAAGCGTAATGCTAGCATACGTCACCAGTATTACCACAACCTAAGGCAAAGTTTGCCAGCATTTACAGAGTACCACGAAGACGCCTGGGTTCTTGGTAAAAGATCCAAAGATGGTAAAGGGACGCTAATGGAGCGTATGTGACGACGAACTCATGGTATGAAAAATGGCAGCGTTGATCTAGGAACTGCGATACCTGTGGTCGGTGTACATGCAGATGAGGTGGCCTGAGGCGACGTCGAGTTTTAGGGCCGTCACCTCCGCGTAGCGGGGTTCCTCGCTGTCACCAGATGAAGGGGTGGCAAACGACGGGATTTGGGAGTTGGGGCTCTAAGAAATTGAGGCCAAATCAGTGCAATAGCACAAAACACTTTTGGCGCTAATAAATGCTATATATTTCAAATTAAATAAAAAATATTCTCCAATCCATGTAAGGTGTTCAGCAACTGTTTTAAAAAAAGAACAAAAGCAAGGGTTTGCGATGATGTGGCTTAATTCGAGGACATGGGCTTAAGGCTCATGAATCGTGTTTGTTACAAAGAAGAAAGGACGGCTGTTAGAGTTTACAGAAAGCGTTAGTCCACCACAGATAGGGGCATTCCTTCATCATAAATGCACAGACAACTCGTGATAATTGAGGGCATGTGATTTGTTACTTCAAAACCGTCACAAAATGCTTTTATTGATTGAATTTTACATAATTTATTAAAACATGCAGGGAAACAACTAACAATGGGACTTACCGCTGTTTAAACGTAAAAATGTATTTGCATGGAATTGAAGAAATGTAAAGCAAAATGATGAATTTGGTTAAAACAACAGGAGACAAGGGAACAACTTTACATTTTGTTGCAACACCTTCCTCGAGACTGAAGCTGCATAATTTAAGATGACCCAGACAAGCCTTCAACGTGGTTTCGATGCCTAATACCACGTCTTAAAGATGACTGAAGACGGGTCACTGGAGTGACCATACAATAAAAGGACACAAGAAAACGCAAGAGCAGCAAATTACTTGTGGCCAAGCTTACAAATATGCTCGTGCCAAGAGGATGGGGAAGAGGTACACGGGCGATAAATCTGAGGCTAATTGCGGAAAAGAGAAGGCAGACTCCAGAAGAACAACCCACGGCCACCGTCTGCCCACATACGGCCATGCAACCCGCGTTGGAAACCTACAGAGAAAAAAAAAACTAATCTTGTTAAAAAGAGGTGTGGTAATTATTCAAACAACATAAAGCGATACACGATTAACTTTCCGTTAGATGGAAGTAGTAGTCTCAGGGAGAAAACTCAAAAACATCAGGAAGTAGCCACAAAGGAGTCCACACTTTCCAATCAGACACTTTGACAAGCGCAACACAACCAAGTCTAACACAATGCAAATACAATTAAATGAACCATTCCGGACGTCACTAGTAGTGAAAAAACACTCGCGCCAGTTAGCCCATGGAATAAAAATTGAAAGGCGCACACGCGTTTTTACTATCAATCAGTGACAACCTTGAAAAAGGTGTGCGCAGCCGGAGGAAACAAAGCATGGATTATGCAGGGAGCAGTATGATGATGATGATGGAATCTCGGTGATTTGACCAACACCGCGAATCACCAGAGGGCTCAGTAAAACACTAAACACCTGGGACCTCTAATAAACTAATTCCACGTTTTATAAAAAGATAAAAAGTTAAGTACACAAAGCAAATGAACAGAAATGGTTCTAAATACCGAAATTCACAAGTAACTAGACCATATGAAATCCGAGTTAAGGCAAAATTTAAAGAGATCAGCAATCACAGAGTAGGCGGTGGCAATTTGAGAAGCAACTGTTATCAGCTGGATTTCAGTGAATTTAAGTGGGATGGAAATCAAAGATGCGACTCGCAATAGACCTGGCGCACTAATGCACAGGCCCAAGAAGAAGGAGACAGGTGCAACTCATATGAAAAGTGGATAACACTTAAAATAACTGATGAGACCAGCGTCACGATTGCTAGTGTGTGTTTGACAAGAGCTCGTAATATCACGCCTCCTCAAGCTACAACAAACTTAGCAGATGCAACTAACCAAAAGGGAAGTTGCAAAAAAATACAGAATCGGCTTCCCTGGTGATACGCACATAACGCTGGGAAGCAAAGGCCAAATATATAAGGCCAATATTTTATAGACAATTGGGGAATAGCCAAGAGGGCGAAGCCAAATGCTTCCAGGTAAATGATAACTTGCAAATGACTAGAAAAGCAGCCAAGTCTTGGACCAATAACATGAAAACAACAGACAAACGGATTTTCGGAAGGCTCAATCACAGCCTGTGCTAGAAATATTCACACTTTCATGACAAAATTCAACAACAAGCTGGCATTATCACCGACAAGCGCACGCCGCGCCCTGGGCACCAGTGGACGAAGGACGCGTTTGTTATCCAATGGCTTCGGATAATGAGAAGGTATTGCTCAATCCAGACAAGTAAATGACCTCGTGAGTTCGGTGAATTGACAAGGGTCGGTTTTAGACAAGTTATTACAAATTCGAATAAAAATGAGGTTTTTAATGAATGACTTATTTGCTGAAAAAGATGTCATGTAGTAGTGAGGAAGGGCAAGGAATCTTGAGCTGCCATTCATGTCGGAACTGCAGGTGTTTCAAGAAATAGGATAACGGAAAATTCACCCAACGTCACACTTGCCAATAAACGCTATTAGGCGTCTGTGTAGAACAGTTACTTGTACTCGGAGGTACTAATGACCAAGTCGAACCGTCCTGGACAGGCCTGATTGAAAACTAGTGACTTGCTTCAATAGAAGAGGATGGTTTAGCGCAAATCTACGAAAAGCAGGTTTCATGAGTTGTACAGCAAGGGTGAGAAAGTGTCAAAAGTAGGTTGGCTTGGCAAATAGCGCCACCAAACACACGCTAATCCGATCAATATGATCCTCTCACCTTAAGATCGACCCACTTGGTGACGCATCGGCTTTCATTGATCTGCAGCAACTGACCGGTCTGTGAGAGCACGAGGGTCAGCGCCTGATGATCTCCGCTTGCCTTTCTCAAGGGATCCTCGGGTTTAGCACAGCACACGTCCGTGAAGGTGTTGTGGAGCATGTCACCCAAGACGGCGTTCCGACCCTTAAGAGGCTGCGTCTCTTTGACCTATGAGGTAAATACGGTTTGGTCGGAAACTCATTGATGAAATTATTGACCAAGGTGCCGGGTAAACTAAGCTCCCGAACCCCCGAAATTCAAACCCCGAGTCCAGGGCAATTAGTGATGGGAAGCCACCTTCATTGAACTTGGTCAAATTGCGCTGATGAGCTTTGCACTTATGCGATGCAAGGTAGGAGTCATTGCTGCTAAATGCGGGGCCGCCCAACACGGCTGGAATTATTTAACCCTCCGATGTTTTCCGGTGACCTAGATCAAATCAAGCTTAATAGATTTGGCCGTCAGCCATTTGGGTTAGTTCATTAACGCTGAAGTTGAAAGATTGAATGTACGTGCACGGAGTTTCGATCGCATCCCAACGGCCAGAGTGAGTGCCTTTGATAATAACTCTACATCTGGCTTAATATTTATTTAAATACATAAAATCATTCTCTCAGACCAAAGGAGAAACGCGTTAACTGTGTTCTTGTTGTCGGAAGTACATTTAACCTATTTCAATGAGAAGCGTCTAAAATGATCTTAAAGCTAACAAACGCTGCCAACGCACATTTATAGGAAATTAGCTGAAGCGCTAACGTTTCGAAGATAAGAATCAGATTTGAGAGGGGGGGAATTTTTGGACTTGTGAAGTCCAAACACCAGTGGAACTGTTGTTACGAATTTGCAAAGAATGTAACCCCTTCGAAGTCACCGATCTAGAAGATTGCCAAAAAAGGACAGAATAAAACGGCCAAAGCGTGCTACGTCTATTTCTGGTACTTAATTGGGCACCACAAAGCGAGCAACTACAGGCAGTGCAGAGCAAGTGAATAGGCTGAACCAAATGCCCTCTGAGGCAAAATATGAGTCCCAGGTCTATTTTGAATAAAAGGAGTCGAGTGAAAACCAAAGATTCATTAAATTTGAACAAAAACTAGGTTTCTAAATTATACAGTTCGAGATAAAACAGAGCAAACAGGTGTCTCGGATTATTACAAGGCGACGACTCTTCGTGATGGTGAACAGTTGAGTTAAAGGAAAAAAAGCACCTGATCGTGACTCCGCTGTTACGGCCAGCAAGGATTCAAAAGCGAGAGGGCATCTGCGCCGTTGGTCAAGTGAAACGAAAAAATTGCAAGCGTGTGTACGCGTGGCCATCGATCAGTTTAACGCTTCACAGAAAAGGCGCATAACAACGATCCGGAGGGCAGAGGATGCATTAAAACAACAGGCTTCCGCCATGTAACACAACAACGCAAGTGCCAAAATGCGCATAAAAGCAGTCTAGTCTATTAAACGCCTAACACAAAGACGTTTATTACACTAAACAGTGGATCAACATACATTTTAATTAAAATTCGGTTTATTCCGGGTTCGAAATCAACAAGGAAACAAATAAGCATACCTAGCAAAATACTTAGAATTGAACTAAAGCGTCGTAATTGCTTACATTATTAGCGCCAAAATAGGGGGCCGAACAAGAAAACATGGAATAATGGACCAAGAAAATCCATTAACCGGGTTCATTGGGACCGGGCAAAACGCTTACACCAAGTCCAGCAGAGGAACGCGCGAGCTTTCGAAGCGACTTCGACCACATCAAATCTTCAGTAGAACCACGATAACACAACGCTCGCAGAGCTAGCACTAAGCCCAATCGACAGGGTCAAGTTTAAAGCAAAACGCTTTTCGCCAGCCACTAAATGAAGGCACTTTTTGGACTCTTAAATGACCATGCAACTTAAAGCAGGCTGAATTCAAATGCAGGTTTTAGGAGTGCAATCGCCAAAAAAGTGGTGTACATACAAGTATTTTAATCACAGGCAAAAGAGGGGACCAGCATTGCAACACTCTTCCATTGAAACAATGCTTGAACCCCCAAAGTGTGCCATCTCTGTCAAGAACATCGTGACAAAGAAAATCCTGCTGAACTCGCACACAATTGTGAACTTTTTCTCACTTCCACTGTTATGTGATATTCGGATGTTATAATCGCCAAATGTCACTGCTTAGCACGAAGAATTGTTTCTCGTCCTATTTGTTTCTGAACAGTTGAATCGAATCTCAGGGGAAAATACGAGTTTTTGGTGTCATTATTCATTGATTCGAGATGTAGTCAACAGGGGAACGCATTCGTTCACAACAAAAAACTGGAGCTTGCTATGATCGGTGAGAACAAGCTGAGCATTAATTTAGTAATCGCGTGATTTACTGCCTGTTGTGTTTTCCTGAAGGTATTCCAGGCCGAAATTGCAATTTTATTGAAATTCCTGTGCGGCCCCACTAGCTCGAGTCGTGGGTGCATCACACATACACAAGACAGTAACCACCAATAAAAACTGCCCTTTGCTACTTGAAGTCGATCAAACAGGTGACCAGGAAGCCTTTTTTGAAGTTGTTTCATCTGCCAGCGACTTACTGCGCAACAAGTAAAGTTACCTTTGGGCGACTTTTCAAATCGATGTACCAGAATCGAACGTGGCGGATTCCGACGGTGACAAAAAATTCGCCATCATCATTGAAGGCCACAGCATTAACCTGAAAAAGGAAGCGAAATAAGCACTGGTTGAGAGGGCATTGCAAGTTCTGCTGAGTGACATCCAAAAACGAACATCGCACATTTCCCTGCCTGCGGGCGTACACCCGGCTGACAGGCTTGGCACGTGGAGCGTGGTGGCAAAAAGGGCGTTTTGACTGCAACAGCAGCAGAATGACAATTCGCTCCAGTTGATAAAGTGCGCATCTATTGCGATTTAAAGAAGACAATAATCGCACTTTTGCCAGGTCTTCGGGCGCAAGTTGAAGTTTGCAAATGTGCGCAGCAACGTTAAGCTCAGTGGTGCCATAAATGCAATTTTTTTGGTATTTACCTGTCCCCACCAAGTGGAAGCAGATCTGGACCACGGAATACGAAAATTGACTAATAAAGAAATACAACGCTGCGATCTAACCACGCATTTTGGAAGAATAACATGCATTGCTAGATGATGTATTAGAGATAAAGAGATAGCACGAAGACCTCAGAAATTAGGAAAGAGGAGTGAACTAGGGGAACTACTACTACCAAGTACGCAATTATGCTTTGCATTACATGATTTTTAAAACAAAGCATAACGCCAAATTACGACTTCCTCATATTTGCCACCAGTAGCTCTACCAATTACTAAATCATTCCTTCACTTAACCTTTTGTCACCCTCGGTAAACGTTAACCTTTAAGAAACTATCCAGGTTTTCGGTTAAAACCTGTAAGAAGCGTGACAATCTGCAAAGATACTAAAATACTATGTACGTTGTGGATAGGTTACACAGAGACAAGAACCAGTGCACAGTCTGTTCCCCGGATAGGAACAGTACAATTTAGAATTTCATAATGCCAGAAATAGCAAGTCAAGTAAATTTAATTTTCATGATTTCGGATAAATTTGACCCGCCTTTCGCATCGACTAACAACTTCCTGCAATATTTATCACAACCTGCATTAACTGTGAACGCGCCATGGTGGCTAACCCGGAAAGCCATTTAGCTGCAGAGTAAGCTGCTCTCGGCAAGTGAGAGAGCCCCCATTTTGCCGTGTTTGCAATGGCACGTGACATTTGTTCACGAATTCAGTGTTCAGAACAGCCTAAAGCGTACAGACGGCAGCGGAAAACTAAGGTTACTAAAAGGTTCAGACAGTGCGCTGTTATCCCTGTACAGGGTCTGTGGTCAGGTTTAACCCATATCTTAAAAATGCAGGCATATAAAAACTGTACAAATAATGATGACTTGACAACTTTTACAGGATGTCAAGTATGATGAGACATTAAATAGCCAGAGCTGCATGATAATGAGGCATTGAAAATGACATAACAGTCGAAAAAGTGCACGTAGTGAACTATCTGCAGTTGGTTTCACATTGGTTTAAGCGATTAAAAATCAATTTACGTTAATTGGATCACTGCTGTTCAACGTTAGGACCACAGCTTATTTAATTTTCAGACCGCCAATCTACAAGCAAATGTGAATAAGAAATACAACAGGTGATACGTTCCAAACTAGCGAACGTTGTCCTCAGCAATTTTGTGATGATGTGAGCTAACGCCGTAGAAGTCCCGAATGATCAATGATACGGATTTTTAAGAGGAATGGATTAAAAAATGAAATTTCGTGGAATAAATTATACTCACCCGTGCGGAGACCTTAGCACTGGCGACCTTCCGAAGCTGTACGCGGTCCCACACACAGATTGTTTGGTCCTCCTGACACCCCACACTGACAATGTGCGTCGCAGAAACTGGACTGAATCGGACGGAACTGATGCGAAAGTGGTGACTGCCCAGTTCTCCAATCTGGCGTCCGTCGGCACGGCTCCAAATGCGCACCATGGGATGATGTCCCGACTGGAGGTAAACAAATAACTGGTTGGGAAGGGCGAGCAACAACTAACAGGTGACTCGTGGATATATGGCTCACTTTCATATTTGTCTAGCACATTACGAAGAAGGGAGCCCAATCTCATCTGTGTGAGCACAACTGTTGGTGGCCAAGTACGTCCAAATATTGTGTCGGTGTCACTTTACACGACCAGATGAAGTTCCGATTACACCTGAGCAACATGGGCATCAATATGCTTCCCAGCTTTACTTTGAAATTTATCGAAATTTTGGTCGCATTTTTTAAACTTATATTACATTGATGAAGTTGTGAACCTCTAGTAAAGTGTGTTAAATCGTCCAAAAACAAAATTTGGAATTTTTATGGGCTCACACGCCATACAGGTCTTGCATGGCAGTCGTTCAAGTGACTCAACGTAGCACTTTTGACATTTACGAAACCTATGCGGATGAGGACTAAGGAAAAGGTGACGCAGGAGCAGAAAACCATCGTGAAAACAACAAAAATGCATCCAGATGCAAAAAATCAAACATATGAGTTACAAAAGGATCAATCTAAGATTGATTTGTATGAAATAACTATAACTGCACATGCCCCAAAGTACTATTTAAAAAATGAGAAGTCAAAAGACAGGCTTTCATTTCCTATTAGCAAAGTACATGACTTTTGAGCTCGTCAACTTTGCTTTTGCGTTTTAAACTCAAACTGAACTGCATAGGAATAGCATTACCATTTAAGTGCTATCATTTTGTAACAGTTCAAACCTCGACCCAATGCCACGTAATTAGTTTAGAAGCTGGTCTGAAAGGCAAAGGGTCCAAGTGGAGTCGAGAATCATGACTGAATTTACTTAAAGTGGGTCGAAGACGCCTTATTTCTGATGTTAAATGCCTACAAATAAATGCTTGAATAAGTTGAAAACTTCTACCCAAATGAACTTTTTAATGGGGGTAAAATGTAATGAGCAAATTACAGGCTACAACATTCACATTATTAATCACGATCATTAAGTCGTAAGAAAAATGAGTAAGTTAGTCTATCCTATTTTTAATTTGTTTGAGAAAACTCAGACCCGAGTAACAATTTTCCGAAAGAAAAAAGTAAGGAAACAACCAAGCTCATAGCGAAATTGGCCAAAAAGGACTACTGGTTGGATTCCCAGTCAAACAAATACAAACAGAGGCAACTTACTTCGCCCGTGACAATGTATTTCCCGTCATGGCTAACATCGAGACAGCATATAGACTTCCTTGTTGGGCTCTGTATTATAAACTGCTTATTACTGTCACATGACTCCGCGACAATAACACATCTATCAACGAAGTAAAGAAAGCAAAGGTGGTAAAATGTGCATTGTATGCCCAATACTACTCTAAAATCGGTCACTGTTTTGGACAATACTGGAATTTGAGAATGTTTAATATGAAGATGAATGTAAATAACTGGATGGTAATAAAAACAAAAAAACGGTTATACAAAACCATGAAGACGAAAACAAGAATAAACTGCATCGACTTGGCAAATATATTTTTTTTAAAGATAGTGAAAACACGGGAAATTAGCATGATTATGATCGCACGTAAGTTGTTGGTATCATTTAAGCCCGGAAGGAAACAACTCAGGCTTTTGACAAATATAAGAGTCAACTTATCCACCGGTTTGATAAACCTTTAGGAGGGGTAATCGATCTATCGTACTAATGTTATTGATAGCCAAAATAAATAAATATTAAAAAATGACGAACTGGGCGACCATGAAGCATTTTTAGAAAAAAAAACACGTGAAATAAATAGCATGTACATTGACAAATAAAGCATACGAAAACCATACAGTACGAACTTACCCAGCCGTATAATAAATACAGGAGTTTTTCGAATCGAAGGCAACTGAACAGTTGTTCACTGCAGTGAATCCAAGGACACGCTCCAAAGTAACACTTACAGTACACTATAAAAAAGTAACATAAGGGTGTGCTCGGGTTAATAACATTAAAAGAAACAAAAAAATTCATACCTTTGTCTTCGAGTTGTGGCAGAAACGAGTCCCTTTCGACATTTTAATGGACATTCATCATTGGAGGATTACTATTAGTATCTAAAAAGATTACAACACAAAAGAACATGGGCATAAAAAACTGGGTAAAATAAAAGCAGAGGATAAAAAGATAAAAGTGCCAATGAACAGGAAAAAGGCATGTCCATGCACAATTGCAGAGATTTAGAGCAAAACGACGATTGAGAAGTCGAGGATTGCCCGGGTTGGTATAAAACAGAATGCAAAAATGTGGGTAAAGAAAAGGAACCAGTCCTAGCACATTTCTAGATCAGAAAAATCATTACACAAACAAATATAATGGCACGTGCAGTAGGGCGTAATTGTGTATTGAAGGCGTGAGATGAATTAATCTTCATTAAAACGACAATTTGCATTAAATTGTTGGCAATAAATAAAGGGAGCTTAAGGTAGTACAAAGAAACTAAGTCAACCAACTAATCTACACTTAGACAAAAAAATTCAGGCACGTATATTACTTCAGCAAAAAAGACGCATATCCCAAAAGTCATGATTAAATTAAACACGAAGGCACAGGAAAACTGACCTCCACAGTAAACCTTCAAACGCTATTCAAGGTCACATGATCTCACATCAATTAATATTATATCCTTGAGAGGATCAATATTAATTTGGATTTATTTTGTATGCTAACCTTTGCACATTTAAAAAAATTAGGGAATAGGAAGAAAATTTGGTCAATCAAAGAGCGTTAGTATACAACGCAGACTAAGCATGATAACATGAAGTTAGTTAAATCTGTTACTTATCATGATGTTCTCTTAGGATACTTTTATTAATGATTTTTAACCATTATAAATTTAGTGACTGATAAATTAGTTAACATTAGGTGTACTAATATTTATCAAGAAAAAAGTAAATTAAGGATAAATGTTGTTTCAATAAATTTCAATTTTTATTTCTGAATAGAAATACAAGATATATTAAATTTCAATTTTAATACTGTTTTACGACAAGCAAGCAAGTGCAGCTAGCATTCGTGAGCAAACACGATTCAATCGATTTTCCGTGAATGCACTTAAGTGAACAGGTAGCCACCACGTTTTGGTGATGCGTGTATGCTTGCCCGACCACATAAATGACTTACCCTTTTGGTTATTGGCACTTTTTAGCATTTGTTTAAGACGTAGGCGTATAGATACGCACACAAGGTTACTCAACTTAGTTGTGGCGGCCATAATAAACGGTCCTGCCCTCTATCGCTCCTTATTTTCCGTCTTCTCTGGTTGTTACGGTCTGTTAACTAGAGAATTGTAAGGTAGTGCTAAACCTAAACAAACACTTTAAAAATATTTATAGAGCAAGTTTTCCAGGATGATATGAGAATTTGTTTACTTAACAATATGGATATGAAAAAAATAACGTCAAAGAATAAACAGAAATATTACATCTGACAAGATCCGGTGTGGCAGTCAACCCCCACCGGGGCCAACAATATAATTTGAAATTTTGATTATTAGAGAAAAAGGAATCCGTGGACAACACGGGTGATGCTGACTTGTTGATATGAAGTGTCAAGGTAGCAATATACATAAGACGCAAAAATTTGTTCTAAATAAAAAAATATGTTTTAATATATCTTACGTCGACAAATAGGTCACATTTCTTAAATATTACATAGTCTTACATGAATTCGACCATATTTGACACTTTTTTAAAACATATAAAATGTAACTGTCATGTGAGCCTCCTTCTAAGCCAATTTTGGATTTCAGGTTTACATCATGGGCCAGGAGGATGATTAAAATTAGAAATAATATGTCTACCTTATCAAAAGCAATATGACCATGAGTAATTAAAACAATCAAGGATTGTAGGCTAGTTAAATATTAATAATTATTATTCGACTTTTGTAAACATTTGCATTCGTTTAACAAAAGCAAACAAGCTTTAACAAAAAATTGCCTGACTGTCTATGTTAAAGACCTCATAGGCTTAAAAAAAATTAATATTACACATTTAGTATATGAATTAATTAAATAGGCAATTATTCTGTTAAGTTTCGTTTCTGTTAAGCAAAATAAATTATGGTGTTTCCAAGGTCAACTTCGTATGACAGTATTTCACAACTGGGATTGGCTTTAATGGAGGCTCGCATTTTCAGTTCAGAAAGCCGTTGTGAATCCAAGTCAGTTAATCATAACTCCGATAACCATGATGAATGCTCAAATGCTAAAATCGGTTGCACGGAGTCCATTTTTAGTCATGATTTTGCTAGCGTAAGTATCAAAAAATCTCAAAAATAATTTAATATTTATTTACTGATCGCATATCTAGTATTTTTATTTCACCTTATGCGCGTTGGGCATTTCTATATACACACACGAGATGAGCTGCTCACTTTATTCATTTCTTGCGTACACCTAGGTAATTCTGTTAGTTTGATATAGGTAACACACCACAACTAATTTTTTTCCTTTTGCTAAGACACGCAGACACATGTATACGTGTTCAAAAAGGGAGCATAAACTTATTATTTGACATACTGCTTATTGTGGCTTTATATGTACATAAGTACCTGTGAGTAATCTAATTCCAGAAATCTAACGTGTCGAATTCAATAATGCATTAGGTTTGCTTATGCGACGCACCTCCTGAAACAAATATTGACATGTGTTTGTATTTTTCAGCTTGCACAGTCTATGGCACATAGCGCAGAGGAATTTGTGCGACAGGTGTGGCTGCGTGGGTGGCAGCTTGTACAATTCGCGCAATTACCCGCTTGGATGAAGGATAACGATTTTCTAGTCCGTGGTCATCGGCCAGCACTCAATTCTTATTGGAGCTGCGCGAAATCGATCTTTCGTATTCACACGGAGACTGGCAACATTTGGACCCACTTACTTGGCAAGTGTTTCTTCACGAGAAATATTAATGAATCTGTTATGCATTACATGTTGAGCGGTAACTCTAAGTCCCGTCTTATGTATTTAGTTCTGGTACCATAATCTGGTTCTCCTAGTTGTTCATTATAGTTCTTTGTTTTCTGCCTTTCTTCGTCTAGGTTGTGTACTGTTTGTCACCATCTGGGGTTCCTTTATGTTCATTGCTACAGAAAGCATTCAATGGCAAGACAAATTGGTGTACTCTGCATTCTTTACGGGGGCAGTCATTTGTCTAGGATTCTCCTGTGTCTTTCATACACTCAGCTGTCACTCCCTTAAAGTATCGCGATTCGCAAACAAGTTAGTAAATTTTATTTCCTACCTAAATGCCCTTTTTAATTTTATTTTTAAACAAATGTAATAATTCTATACGTCGCTCGTAAATAAAAAAAACTAGCTTAAGATTAGGAGCTCATTATATATTTCTTAACAAACCAATTCTGGCTACTATGACAATAAATTAATCAATTGAGGGTCCCATTAAGCTCAGGTTAAGTCCATGAAAAGTGCGCTTTTAAAGGCATTGCAATTTTCCTCTCTTAGGACAAGGCAATGCGGAGCGTAAATACACATAGTTCATATGCTCAAAGTTGGCTCTTTGTTAGTAAAAAGGAATTGGGTAGCTCGAGAATCATAGTTTTTTTAGGATGGGAGGTTTTCGAATCTCCATTAGTAGGCATTTTACCGCCAACACAAGCTATCTGCTCAACTCCGCCCAGGACATTTAATATATTCCCTAGACGGTCCCGAGGAAGTTCTTAGACGTTTATATATCCAAAACTTTATATTTCAGTTCGGCAGAGATGTCTGCCTAATTTTTTGGCATTTGAATGACGATTTGCGTAATAAGTAGATCTAATAAGCAACTCATATTTTGCAAAGTGGCTAGCCCTAGTAAATGTCAGCCGTTTCGACTTCTGGGTGAGATTTTATGGATTCGTGTTCCTAAATACTCAGTTTACTTGCAACTTTTTCAGACTAGACTACGCAGGGATAGCTATACTAACCATCGGATCCTTTGTTCCCTATCTCTACTACACATTTTACTGCGACTTTTCCGCAATGATCGGCTATCTTTCTTTGATTTGCATACTCGGAGTGATGTCCATCTGTGTGTCCATGCTTGACGTGTTTGCCAGTCCACGCTTTCGCTCAGTTCGCGCTGGATGCTTTATTGGCCTTGGTCTGTCAGGGGCGATTCCTGCGACGCACTATGCCGTCTTTGCGGGCTGGCACTCTGCCGTGGAGGATGGATCATTTGGCTGGCTTGTTTTGATGGCCGTTCTTTACATATCGGGAGCTTTGCTCTATGCCCTGCGCATACCTGAACGCTGCTTTCCTGGCCACTGCGATATATGGGTAAGGATGTATATATGATGATATGCGCAATAGTTGAGCTACATTTAATGTCAATTCACGCATGAAATTGTCAAAAGTGTGAGTGTCAAAACATGTTACAGTAAAAGATGATTGAAATTAGCTACATCACACACCAAAGTTACCACGCCTAAGGTCAGAATTCAAAACTCAGTCAATTAAAGTAGTGTTTCGAATTATGACACCTAATAATATTAGTTTTAGCGAATAGAACTACTGCGTTTTAGGTATAGCAAAGCGGTGCAGTGATTCCTATATAACAAGCGTTAGAGAAGTTAGTTTCCAGCCCTACTCATGTGTTTTACCCACCGATCGCTATACTTTGAACATCATGAATCTATGTACGAGATTGAATTCAAATGTTGTTGAAAAGGCCTTCATTTAATGCATTCACTAAGCGGCAAAAACTTGAATTACCACGCATTCGGAATTACTGCTTTACGAATTTCTACTCCCCTGCTTTGTTGTAATTTGACACTGCTTTCAGTTGCTAATGGCTTGTACAATCTTCCTTGCCTCTTTCAGTTCCAAAGCCATCAAATATTCCACGTGTTTGTGGTAGCGGCAGCCATGGTGCATTACTACGGCATCGCAAAACTCTCCGATTACCGCCTGAGTCGAGGAGACTGCAAACCAGACCAGCCCCTCAACTTTACTCGCACGTAGTTCCAGCTCATTACTGTGATGTAATTGTGATACCTGTCACTACGTCCCACTCATTTGAACACCAAAATATGCATGTTTTAAGTTTTCGAGAGCACTTTGGTTCAGCGAAATGAATCTCCGTTGTCATTCCGACAAAACGGCAAGCACATGCCCATAAGACTTAGTTTATTTCAGCTGGCCCTTTCAAGGCTGAGGTTTCACATCCGGGTAGCCGGTACGATTGCGCATAGGCTTGTGCACATTGAACACAAAGGTTGTGCTAGGCATGGTACTGTAAAAAGTGATTTTGAGCTACCACCCGCATTTCGTACCATACAGAAAAAAGTAGTTAATGAAAAGGAGTAAAATATTTACATGCAGAGTCCATTAGTAGAGCTACCGGGTCAAGAATTTGTCGAGGTTAATATGGCGTTTACTAGCCATATTTTTGACACCGTACTTTGTCGTGTTTTTGGACAGAAGTCGGTTTCTTAAAGGGTCAGCAGCGGACCTATTAGGGGGCGATGGCTTCACAAAGAGGCTAGTGGGGCCCGTGTTGGATTCTTGACCACCCAAACCGTTGTATGGTATGGCTTTGGGGTGGCGATGGTTCTCGTTTCTGGCCAAGTTCCTCATGATGGCAAGCTGGAAAAGACTAGATGGCCTTCGGCTGGCTGCCACACAACCTGGCAGTTGACGGCGATCAACATCAGCCTCGGTTTGCTCCCGTAGTGCAGTTGTGAGGCGAGGGGTCGAAATCTCGTCTGCGGTTCCCAAACGTCGGCCGCATGGGGTCATTGCAAGACTGTCATCGAGTTTGAATGGGTTGACATGTGGCGTAATTTTTGTCATCTGAACAAGAGGTGAAACAGGATCTCATTTACTTTTAACGAAATATGATCACTTCAACTTTAAGGATTTTGCCAGTTACTATTTAACCATGTTTATGTAGGATTAGCCAATATTCCCATATTTTGTGTCCTTGGTGAGTGTATAGCATGACATTGTTGTAGGCACGCGCGATGAGGAGGATATGACTCGAAATCGCTAAGTTGTTGCTTGATATCACAAACGTAAGTGTCGAGGGCTTCGCGGACATCAAACACAAAACCTTTAGTAATCGTGGTCTTACTTGCCTTGAACGTTTTATTCCCAACGTCACCGGTATCATCTTGAGTAATTGAAGCGATCTCAGGAGTGGACAAATCTATGTAGCGCAAGCAAGTTTGTAAGCCGAGATTATTTTCATTTGCAGGAGTGCTGGGTTCAGCACTCGTAGACGGCAAGGGCGCTGCGGCGTTGGCAACTGATACGGTGGAGGGAGTAGTGGGATTGGATGGTGCTTGTGCGTTGAGTGTAGCTGAACTCACGAGGGCTGCCATTTCCGCTTGGAGTTGGCTCACTCGCCCCTTATACTCGGCTGCCTTGGCTTCTGCTTCGAGGACACGTTTTGCGGCTTCCGACTGAGCACGTTGAAATCTATTGGCATCGGTACGGTACTTTCGTGCCCGATTGCGAGCTGATGATAGTTCAGTCCGGAGGATTGAGGCCCAACGGCAAATGGTGGCAATGGGTGAGGAACTGTCAGAGGAACCTTCACTGCCGTGGCCCATATAACTATTTAAAAGATCGAACGCGGCTTTTTCAGAAGCTGTGGAAAGCAGAAACGCAAAATGACTAGAAATAAGACATCGAAATACAATATCTCACCCAAAAAAAGAACAGTTACAACAATGTGGTAAGACATCGATTTCTTTACATAACAAAAATGTGCATTTTCATATTCGAGGTGCAAAACCATATAACAGAATAGTACATTATTTCGCTAAAGATCAAACACCGAAGTGCATCAACAAAGCGTAAATTCTATTAGGTAGAGAGGTTAAAGGTATTAAGGTTAAGGACCACATCATCATGATCCAAACATGGAGATAGGTAATTATTGCCTTAACAAAAGGCAGACATAACAGGTTAACAAAGATAAGGGAATAAATTTTGAAACGTAAAGCAACATCACTCCGATTACGCAAATCAAAGAGAGACGGCCAACAAGTACGGAAAAGTCGCAGTAAAAGGCGTGGTAGAGATAGGGGAGAAAGGATCCAACGGTTTGTATAGCTATCCCCGCGTAGTCTAGTCTGTAAAGGTGGCAAGCAAGCTGAGCGTTAGAGAACACGAGTTGCATGCTTGATGTGGTTGTTAGGCAGACATGTATGCGAAATTTAAATAAATTCCACCAACCTCTTTACATAACTGAAACATAACTTTTTGGATATGTAAACCAGCAGTGACTTCTGCTGGACTGTAGTTTGAATAAAAGTGAGGTCTTCTGCTTTCTTGCCCGACCACACAAACTTTGCACAACACGTCTCAGCTGACTGACTTGGCAGCAGTGAGGGAGTTCCTCAGTAGCTTATTTACAGGGGCTATACTTTTGAACAAATGACCCAAAATTGGCCATACTGCAGTTTTCAAGCAGCATAGTTTCAGGGCAGCGCTATGCCCAACGTGAATTTGAATGCTTACCCACCAAGACCAGCCAATTCCTCTAACCACCGGGTCACTTCATGGAGATGTGTGAAGTGAACCCAATGCAAAGCTTACAATGAATAAGAAGCATTTGGGCCATTACACATATACATGTGCACATTTGAATAGCAAATAATACCACGATATGGCTAAGTTAAACCTAAACATGGGACTGACATGGTTTAGGTAAGGCATAATTAGGGCATTCGTTAAGAGGTAGATTAAGGCCCTTAAAACAAATTTGGTAAACAAGAACTTGAACAAGAATAAACCGGCTCTAGAAAGGAATACTCTTACATTTTCTGGGAAATATTGATTCACTACACCAACGACGAGAGAGGTTGACATTTGTTATTGTGGTTTTAATGGAAACAATGTTAAATGAGAAAAACTTACATCCGATAAGGGTTTGAATATCCTTCATTTCTACAACTTGCTGACGAAGTTTCAGGCCCTCTGCTTTAATAGACTCGGCTTCTTGCAAAATAGTTCGGTAGCTAGACAGTTCTAGTCTGTGAAAAAAGCCAAAACAAATAGAATCCCAACCCCTTAACAAGCTCCTGCATCAACAAATTTGATTCGTTAGTTACTTGTACAGAAGCCCATGTTGTACATGTATTAACAATCACAATATGTAAATTGATATGGAGCCAATCGGTTTCTTCACATTTCCCACTACATGCAGGATTAAAAGTACATGACGAAAGACTGTCGTTTTAAGTCCGTTTTAAAACTACGTGCAAATCGAATTATTAGTACATACGATGGAAGCAAACGCCGATAACCTACTTCGCCTGCTTGCACTTTTGTCGTTCCTCAGAGTAAAGACGGTCAGTTTCCTTATACAGTGAAGAGATAGCCTCCAATTCTGTTTCGCGGTCAGCGAGTTTCTTTTCAGTCGACTTTACAAGTGTTTGGAGAGTGGAGGTCTCGTTAGCTAGCCGCTTAATTTCACATTTAGCCCGGTTCAACGCCATCGCAAGAAAGGCTGAATCCCCGGTATTGATCTATGAAGGTACAAAATCGCATTAGAGAAGCAAAGATTCGACTTCGATTAATGCCTGCGAGTGGAGGTAATTTTTACTAGCACAAAAGCGATTTTACATTCGGTTGTCTTGTGATAACAACAGCAGGATAATGGAGAAGTGCATAACCCTAGTTACATTATTTCAGGCAACAGAGGGAGATGGGTAATCAAGGAAAAGAAAGTCAAAATATTGATTGGAGTGACACTTTAGACAGAAAAATCTGCATAATATAAAAAGCAAAAAAACAACCAAGAAAAAAACAATTAGCTTTATGCTTTCAGGAGGCACTTACGTCATCACCACACGACGGCATTGAGGCCACTATTTCGGGCAGTAAAATAGATGTAGATGCTCGATCAACAGAGGAAAAGAAAAGCTTCTTAATAACCTGTGTCCTCCGAACGGAGACTCTGCATTGAGGACATGTAGATGCTCGTTTAAACCATGTTTCAATGCAGGGACCGTGGAAAATGTGGCCACAAGGAAGAGCTGAGAGATGTTTTTCGGAAACACTCTCGAGCAACTCTTGACATACTACACATTGGGCGATAATCATTCCAGAGAAGAAACTTGAAAGTGGGAAAATAAGTGGGAAATTAGATAAATTTATATAATGAAACCCGACAATTGAATGCAATGTAAAGGTAATTAAACGCAAAAACAGCAAATGGCCATCAGTGATTTGTCACGTGGACCCGTACAACAAGTGGCTGACTGCTGTTCAAATCATGAAGAAGTCGTAAACACAGTTGTCTAAGAAATTGCGCTGATTATTCAGGGAAATTCATTTTAGCAACTAAAAGCTAGACTTTAATTGAGAAAGCGACCAAGTGGCAAGGTTCGCTAAAAATATTCCTCTTATATACATGAAAGCATTGCGAAAACCGAAAAGAGTTGCAGCTGTGGCGTCGCTACGTTGTCCCACAATGCGCTTTAAACCCGCTGCAGTGAATTGGGTGCAGCCTGATGTGGCGTCGGATGAGGGCGCAGACATGTTGGACCACCTGGCCTCAGCCAATCCCGTGTCCCTCTGCGATCCAATGGCATGCGGGAAAGGAAGGCAGCCAACCAGAGAAGGACATGGACGAGATGCAGTATATAATGAGCGGCGTGGCCAGCGTGGCGGACTCGGATGGAAGGCGCCTGACGCGTGGCTCTGGCTTCTGATTGGTCAATAAAGCCTGTTCAGTTGTACCAGTCTTTTACCTATTTGGGCTCGGGTAATCTACACTGACGAAGTCTCGAAGCGCAGACATATTGGAGTACACTGGTTTCAGCCAATCCTGTGTCTCTCTGCGTGCCACTAGCATGTGGAGATGAGCAGCCAACCAGAGGACATGAATGAGGTGAAGTATAAAATGGGCGGCGTGGCCACCATGACGGACTCAGATGAAGGGCGCCTGACATGTGGTTCTGGCTTGTAGTTGGTCAATAAAGCCTGTTCTGTTGTATGAGTCTTCTTCCTTCTAGGGCTCGGTTATTATATATTGGTGGCAGCGGATGCGTTTGAATAACGCGAATCGAAACCCAGCACTTTCCGTACAGTGGACAACAGAGGCCATGACCCTTAAATGCCAGCTAAAGTTGTCATGGCGTATAAGGACGCAGAAATATTGGACCAGCCGCGCGGATCCTTAACTCCCCCTCATAAACACGGATATTTATCTTGGATTATCCTCACACCTTGGTCTACATGTTAGCACATCTATGACTCATGCATCTGAGGTAAAAATACACACGCCCAAACCCCACACACGACACAACGACACCAAAGTGATTAAGCTCTGAATTAAACGGTTGTGTCCATGTCATCTCCGGTCTTTTTCTTCACCGCGGATATCAGGAAAGCGTAATCGAGCCAGGGATAATTCACTGGCCCCGGGGTGGTTCAAGACCACATGCTGGGGCCCACAACAAAGATATGCAGGGAAGCAGAGACAGGCACGTGTAAGAACGGGCCCAGCCAGCATGGTGGGCTCGGATGAAAGGCATCTAACGTGTGATTCTGATTTGATCTGCTCTGCTGTACCAGTCTAGTTCATACTGGTGTGCAGTGTGATAATATAGGGCCGCGATCCTGGTGTACAGCCATTTATCGAGAGCCCATGGCGTGACATGCCTACAGCATCACGTGAGAGGTGGTGTTTCTTCCGGTTGTGTGGGGCTGTGGGGTTTCGAATGAAGAGCCAGAGGCCTAATACCCAAACACCTCGGGAGTTTGTCTCTATATCTGAATGCCAAGCCGGAGCCAATGGGCGGACATGAGCAAACTGGAACAACCACTAAAGCAAACCTTCGTCCACAATAAACTTTAACCGTGATAATGGGGACTCCTATCCGTATTTTTGTACCAATAAATCTATATAACTGTCCCTACCACCTCTTATCATGTCCAGGAATGTTACAAGTTGTAGCAGAGGTTCTCGCAGAGACCAAAAAGATCTTTAAAACATGTCGGCAATGATGGAACAACTGGATGGCCAATATCATTAGTTGCCGTACGATTTTCCAAATTAAGAATTTGGTGATTAGGCAGCATGCTCTTTAGAGCCCCATATACAGAAACTTTAAATCCATGTAAAATGGAAAACATCGCCACACCTACAAAACAGCACGCACCAAAATTGGTATGTATTAAAATAGACGTAATTGGTAAAAGAATATTTAGGGTAAAAGGAAGCATTCGATTAAGGTATCAACAAAATAGGAACCTTTGATGTGCGACAATTTGCTTAAGCTGGATAAACACTTTTTTGAGGACGATTACATCGGTGGTGCCACGTGAATCTGCTAATTTTTCAAATATGATGCTTTCCTTAAATCCTCGTTCAGTTATCAGCGTGTGGCTAATGATCACCATACTGATTTGAGAGCGATATAACAATTTTACATTTTTTAATATTTTGCAATTTGTACGAAATTTCGAATTCAGTTAATAAGTAGGATGTGCGATCAAATCTAAGGTCAATCGACCACATGAAATACTAAGATACTTGTTCGACGCATTCACATCTATGTAAAATCGTTCACGAATATTCACAACGGTACCAAAAGCAACCAGAAATGTAATTTTCGATGCATTCGACGGTTTAAGATTCGGGACCGAACTCCAATACCTCGAAAAATCCCATGACTGAACATCATATGTGGCTTAAGCACACACGCGCCCCGATTTCTAGCCGTGTATTGGAATCTGACAAGAATGGCCTTATTTCATGGAATGTATCTCATTTCGTAATAGCAGATCGGATGACAGGCAAGATCCGAGCAAGCCAAAGCACTCGAGTAATATAAAAGCGGTCTATTCGAGTGTCGGTAGTGAACCTGACATTCTGGAAATAGAAAAGTACCATGCTTGACAAGTTCTCATATACTTGCCTGGTAACATAATTTAAATGGGATCAAAAATCTTTAAAAATGAGAGAAACACTCCGATTTGTCGAGAAGTTACGCCTGAATATGAACCAAATTTATAAGTAGCTGTTTTCACCAAGATCAAACGATGCAGACCCATGTAACGAAATATAATTCACAGCCCCGATACATTTAATAACAGCCAAAATTATAGTTAGATGTTGTATCAGGTTCGTAGTTCGACGGGGAATGGTTCGATGTACGAAAAAGCATGTGCGTCCACCGAATGCTCGAAGGCTCTGAACAAAAACATATAAGCAATAAACAAAGGGAATGCACAGTGTGGTAAAAATATAATGGGAGGGAATCCAAGCGCGTAAGGCGATGACTGCACAAGGTTGCAAAAGTACACTAGATGACAAGCACAGATGGTACGTGAGTTTCTAACGTATCAAGGTAAGGAATAAAATATCGAATCAATACATGGGCTTGTGGCAAAATAAAGAGTGAATGAATAAAGTATACTTTGGAATTGATGACAACAGATGACAACTTTTCAGAAACATACTTCGGGAATTCTTCATCTGTAAACACTGTTGCATTTTCATTGACAGATGACAAAAGGTATGACCCATCCTCAATATTATGAGTAGTTGAGAAGAAATCCGTAACCAAAGTATTCGACGGATTTCTTGCAAACAAATCAGTCCGATACTTCACCGTAGATTGACACATGGCGAATGTACAGAGGTTGAGCTACAAGTAACATTTGCGTGAAGAGTCAGAGAAACGAAAATAAACTTACGAATTCCACCATATTATGTTTACTTTCATGAGTTAATTTCTCTAAAAATTGCAGTGCGTAATAAGAATAACGATCCGCGACGAACACACCAATTGTGGCGTCAAGATGATGCTAAAATTATGGGTCGAAGACTTGAAATCAGGCATACCGCAAGCGACTCTTCCCCAATTTTACTACTCCCGACGGTGATAACGTTCGGAGAATAGACTTGACTACCCATGGATTCAGCTTGACAAGTATCAGTGATTATGAGCATTTCATTGTACCTATAACGATGAAGTAAGAAATGCAAGAACATACCTACGAGAAAGCCACATTTGATTAACAACATCAGCTAATTCTACACTGGAAAGCTCACTGTCATCCTGGAATTTTAGAAAGCCTTCACCTCCATGACCAGTCATATAAATCAGAATATTGCTATGTTGATCTGTGTTGAGTCTCTTAGATGCAGGAGCCGAGGGCTGTAGTCTGCCAGTTACAACCCTAATGAAATTATCAACGGTGACTTCATAGCCACGATAATCCACTTCGATATCATCACCATACAAATCGATTGGGTTGTAAGCACTCTGATAAACA
>UXSR01005292.1:50549-70008 GCA_900604375.1 Mesocestoides corti | reverse complement strand
AAGAATACCCATACGTCTTTTCTGCTTCGAGAAAATCGCGGGAGAACCTACCATTTGAAGGCCTTGACGGAACAGGATAAAAACCGTTGGATTGCGGTTCTTCTTTCTGCGAAGTCGAAGTTGGGACATCAAGTTAATGGTGGGTTGTGTTAGTACACGTTTATAGTTTTGTATAGGTAACGTTTTGATCCTGTTCTTTATGGCCTGACTAACGTTCCAACCTTTACGATAGCTGTATTTTAACTATCGTGTGTTACTGCAGCCATTCAGTTGCATGTCAAACATTACTTAATTGTGCTACTTTGCACATAGCTTAAGCGTTTTCGTACTTACGCATTTCACTATTGATGCTCTTTACTTTTTCACTCAGTACATTCTACTATCTCTTTGTTACTGAAATTGTTCATTTTTATTTACTTATGTACCAACTACCGTAGGCCTTTATTTTTAAATTAGTCTTCCTCTGAACTACCTACTTCCCTACAGCTCAAAATGTAATGTATATCATGTATATAATGCCTGTTCTTGAGACAGTTAATAATGGGTGCAAAAATCCTTAAAAATCACTCAACGTCTCACCAACTTATCTCAGTCACGCAAAGTTGGTCGCAATATTCCCTTTAGGTCTTGAATCTGACAGTTGTTCAGATGACTTGAACTCATACACGGCTCCGCGACGCTCCATAGGTAGTGGGAAAATGACACAGAACAGCAATAGTTCGAGTTGGCGCTCTTTTCGTCCCTTTCGGCGCCGAACCCGTCAGCTTACCTCCATTGCCTCCACAGCTAATGATGCCACGGCTGCCACTACAAATACCCCAAAAAGGACAAGCATGGGTTCAATGACCGCCCAGTCAACTTCTCCATTTATGGACAAAGAAGCTTCCGTCTCCGCTGGTCCTGAACTTTCTGCTGTGAATGGATCACGTGCAACGGAAAACACAGATAAAGGTGCAGGCATATTTCCAGAGGAATCAGCCCCTACTTCTCATTCTGTAACCTACTCTCCTTATCGGCGTCGTAGTACTCTCAACTACGGACTAACTGGCGAGTTGCGAGTTACTCGAGAGTTTCAGCGGCACCTCAGCGCTCTCGACGCTGCCTTCGACAATATGGTTATCCAGGCAAACCACGCGCTCGGATTGATAGGCGATATTTTGGCACATTCTGATGGTGAAACTGGCAAGCAAGCTGTCACTGTCTCCCATGATTCACTGTCCGGCCTTCAGTCCTCTATTGACGCACTTGTGGAGGTGAGTTTCAAGTTGAAATAATGCATTGTAATACTTTTTGGTTGCATCAATTGTTGCGTCATGTTGGTGGAGGCGCTACATTACTGAATATTACCCGTTAAGTCTTTTTTAACGTTTCGTACACCATAGCCCAGAAAAGCATAAAGTAGAGGTAAACGTTTTGCTTTTTTGATTTACTTGAAATAATGCGTTCTTGGCATTCGTTTAATCGTGTTAAAATAGGTTTTGGTTGGAATCATTGTGTGTTTTGCATTCATATTATTTGATTTGCAACCAGAGGTTGATTTGGTGACATGGCTTTACGTATTTCCGTTTTTGCAATGTTTTGCATATTTGTTTTTGATTGATTGGGAATGTTTGAAGCACTGAACTTATTAGTAGATTTCACGCTAATTTTCAATTCTGCTTCCAGCGTTTTAGTACGATTTGGCCTAGTTTGTAAGTATCTATTGGGGATTATTGTGGTCGTCGTGTTAATGTATTGGGCTTGCGTTTGGGAATTTTCCACTTAAAACCACCTCACCTTAGCAACATCACGATCGGATTCCACGCAAAGCTGAAAAGTTGAAATGTGAAGTTGTCCTATTTAGTCTTAGCTATCCTCGATGTTACATCTAGGTGTTTTTTTTTTTGCAAAATTAAGCATATATGAATGCAGGAAGCTACTTATGATGCTTTATTTTAAACAGGTAAGTTAACTAAGGTCGGGGTCAGTCGTGTTCAACTCACTTGCAATATAAGTGTAGCCATAGAAAACGAATTTCTCTGTGCCTGTAAGCTGCTAAAATGTCTAGGTCAAGTCAGTGGCAAAACCCAGTCTTCTACGCTCCTGTCTAGCTTTTGGCGGGGCCTTGCGACCCTCATGTGGCGTTTGTCATTTTATGTGGTGGTGGTGGTGGTGGAGCTTGCAACTTTTCTCGCGAAGCAAACTCCTGACTAGGGTGTGATGATGCCCTAATGGGGACAAATTGCCTGTTAATATTCAGTAGTATGCTTTATACAGTGGCTTTCTTAGAATCCGCTGGATAAAATTTGCACTCCTTTTTCCCGTAAAGCGACTTGAGTTTCAGCTTTTAGACATCAGTTTTTTTGCAGTAAGTTGATTTATCCAATTAATTGAATTTATGCGAATTTCTCCACGTCGTCTCGACGGGAGCTGCAGACCCAATCGCAGTGGTCCTCGCCCGCTTGGTCACAGCTCTATCTACGTCTAAATACGAGCAATGCGCCGCTGGCTTTGCGAGGTTTCACTGCTCCCCAATTTGGCAGCTAAATTTGTTCGGTGCACGTTTACCACGTGATGACGAAACAGACACTTTTGCAACGATTCTGTTAACATTTGCGTTTCCTCGCATAACGTGGTTATCGAGTGGGAACCTAGTAATTTACTTGGCTGCGTTTTGTTTTTTTTCCACTTATTTCTGATTGATATGCATTGTCTTACAATCTTCTCGTGTCTGGCGCTAAAGCAGATGTTGACAAAAACAAGAGAAGTTTGTTTGCTAATTTTTACCTTTTGGTTTTCCTGTTACAGCTTCTCATAGCACCCATTGTATGCTCACAGGTCATATTTTTAGTGAAAATTTGGAACCAATGAACTCTTGTATTGATTGTAACGTTGGAAGTATTGCACGGCTGCTCTTTTATCTCATTTGTTGTTACAGCTTACTTCCTATTGACGTCAAGTCTTTCAATTGTTATTGTACCGTAGTCTAATCTTAGTTATACCATTTTTTTTAAATTTCTTAGCCACGTTAATGTTGATGATTAGATGTCCTGCATGTCTCTTGGCCTGTGCGTCATGGTGGTACAGAAGCCTTCCCAGTAAATCGTTTTACATAGTACATTTTTATCAACAGCTAGTGAAAATCAGTCCTGCGCAGTGATTGTTTTCAATTTAAAAGGGACAGGTTGAGGTCCCTTTCCGGCAGAGACAGCTTTGTTTTGTTGAACGGGTATTCTTATGTACTATGCGCTTAGCATACTAGTACATGCACTGGAATTGTGGTGTTCTCGCTATGTCCGTTCATTACTTTCGGACATTGCATTCTAAATTATGTTTATTCGAAGGCACATCCACCTACTTTAAGAGTGCCACACCAGTCCACGTTCTGAGGTTAAACCGGAGATTGATTAAATACTTGTGTAGGCGTGTCAAAAGACCATGGCAGCCTGGACTACCTCCATGGAGTGGTTTCATCGGCGACTTGCCTCAGAGTACGACAAAGGTTCACGCTTGGAGCGCACAATCGAACAACTGGCTAAGCAGCACAGGGCACTCGAGATGCAGCTCTACTCCAGCTACGCGTCTCTCGGTAGCAACCGACTGAATTCCCCTCTCCCCACTGATCACTCATTTTATCGTGATGCTGCCCGACGTAAGTGCAAGGGTTTTCTTGATACCGTAAATATCCTCACTTGCGCATGTGTATGGCGTGAAAAGCGACTTTGGAAAACCCGATTTATCTGCTTAGTCTATCATTTTTTCCCACAAAGCAATCTACTAGAAGATTAATTGACATCGACTCAAGTCTAACTTAGACCACAATCGTTGATTTTCTGCTTAATGTGCCAAAATCACCTGGATTGTTTCGCATTTTGTAGAACAGCTGCTGCATTATGATGGTCCCAAAATACATGGTAAGAAACCGCACAAACATAAGGGTGCTTTTTCGCGAAGGGTGAAAATATTTCGAACAATACTTACCATACTAACATCTATTGAGACAACTAAAGCATGGTTGGTTTTCCACCAATGTCCGTTTTTATGACACACGAGCTGAACTTTTTTTGTTAATTCAGTATTGAAGTCCCGTGGAAACTGCAATGTCTTATTCCGTTTCAATACTGTGGTAATATTTAATGAGCAATGTGTTTCCATCGCCTGGTAAAAGGTCAGTTGAAATCGTTTAGTGCTCTTGATACACGATTTTCGTTTTTGAGTATTTCCAGCTTTAAGTGCACTTGGAACACTCTGTTTGCCACCGTGTGTGGTCCTTGCGTTTGTCTTATGAGTAGTCCATTAAAAGTACACGTTAATATGCCCTGTACACACCATCTATAATGCGAGTGCAATTCTACACATGAAATCCATCTAGTCATGGTGGATCGGCGTTCATTGCTGTAATTCCCACGCCGATGCACCTTGTCTTTCTTTGCGCTCCTTGCGTAGTGGCCTTCGTGGCTATTAAAGGTGATGCGTATTTTGGGACTGCCGTAGGTGATGTCTCAATAGTTGCCGCTGTCGTCGCCTTGTTCAAACTTTCCTCCGTCATTTGTTCTCCTGTTGTCACGATATGCGTGGTGCGTGGGTAATTTTACTTATGGCCATTTGGTAAATTGGCGCAATGAACCACTCACTTTTGTACCCTGTCGTGCTATAAAGGATTGCTGTTGTTTCTAAGCGAAAAACAGTTTACATAGCTCCAGGGACACAAAACTCCCATTCAATGATTACTTGGCATATTCATGCGAGTGGTTGAAAAAAAACACGCCATTGACGTCACGAGGTGACCTCGAGATTGTTCGACATTGTGACGGCACTTGTTGCTACATGGCGTTGGGCTTGCTGGTTAAGTGTGCAGGAAGCCGTGGCGTGACAATGTAGTAGTCAGGATGTGCACAGGTGTGTTGAGTGGTCTCCTGGAAAGTGAGTATTTCCTGAATCAAACTCTCCAAGTTCGATTCGAATGGTTGTTCAAAGGGCAAGAGAGCGCCACCCAATGGGTCAGCGGTTTCGACAGTGCCGCAGTACTCGACTCAGTCACCGACTACGTCTCTCAACGGTTTTATAACTTGAGCTCATTTCCTTAAATCAAAATTATTGAGGAGTTGTGATGGGGGTTAATGTCGCTTTTGTTAATACGTGGGGTGCAAGCGCGAATACTCCTGCTTTCTTCCACGCCGTGTCCTTATCTTGACTTCTAAAAGGATAGAAAAGGGGTTTGGCTTTGTCTCTTTCCTTCGCCTCAAATGCGGAAGCAGCGGGTGTTCTGGTTTGGGTGAGTTAAAGGTGCTGTTCAGTGTGAATGGTCAGCCCTTTGTGCTAAGAGCCGAAACGTAATCCTGTCCCGGAGTGTAATGCAATTTCCCCTTCAGAGGGTCTAGTGTGTAAGTGTAATGAGAGTGTTAGAGGTGAAGGTACGACAAAGTACTGATAGTGAAAAAAAGGGGGTAGAGGAGAATAGCACTCTTCTTCGTTTGCAGGTATGCATTCGTGTAGTAGCATGGACGAGGTGTTCTACGACGCCGAGAGCTGCATCTTCCAATCTCCGGGTCGATCGGATGGCTCTGGCGACTGCGGCGACAGCGATACAATGTTGCAGCCGTCATGTGCTTCGCTCGGAAGCCTCAAGAATGTAGACGAATCTTCAGGCAGCGAGGAGGACGATGTGGTCGCGGCAACTTCTAAAGAGGGTTTATTCACCATGCCTAGTGGTCGCCCTTCCTTCACTGCCGGACCTCCTACTCCTACTGTGAGCTTTTTATCCTTTCTTACTTCCATACTGAGTACCAATTTACTCGAGTTCTTTTTTACGCTCAATCTTTCTGTCTTCTCTTTCGAAAACGGTTAAACGGTACGGTAGAACAAAATGTAGGCCGCAGTCGTGATTAATGTTGAAAGTTGGCTGCAACGTCCCAATATCCACAGCGCTTGAGAGTGATTCGGAATAATGTAGGCATATTTGGCTCACAAATCTTAATGACCATTTGCTTCTTAGAGCTCTCAAATGTGCATGCCTTTGCGTAGACCGCGCAGGCTGCTCACACATGTCATCTTGTTCTGTGTCCCGGTCCCCATGTCACGGAACTCCAGCGCATCACCCAGGTAAATCCTTTTCCGAAAGTACGGCAATTGGTATACAACTTTTAGTGAACATGAATACTTCCAGTGAATCGTTCAAAGACGGGTATGACTTTCAACTTGTGGATCGCCGGTTGGTAGTCAAACTGATGACGACATAGTTCATGCCATGTTTTTCTTTTAATCTGTTCAAATAGGCTTACTAAGAGGTGCTGCAAACAAATTAAGTTTCGCTTTTTTCGTGATCAAATTTTCTTAATGCTACTCTGCTTTACCCAGCCTCAATTCATTGGCATTCGTGCTTTTACTAATATAGTTTGTTTCACTGACGGTGTAAAAACAGTTTAAACTTGCCCTTTGTACAATTTACTAATGTGAAACAAATGGCAATTTCTAGGAAAACAGCGTGTTGAATTGTGCATTGGAGTCACCAGACCCTTTCCACACACACAGGGAATTTTTGAACTTCTAGTTCAATATCGATTAGTCCGAGAGACTTGGTCATGGTTATGCTATAAATTTCTTTTTCCCCCAGTCCTCTTATTTAGCGTAAGCCTCAACTATCACGTTTTGCGCGCTTTTTTTCATTTGCGTACAGATGAACATCGGTTTTTCCCACTGTTGGTTCTCTTTGTACCTAATTCGAGGTATCTAGGACAGAAATGGAAATACAGAGGCACATGAAAGTGGTAGACCAAATAGAGAGGTAATCTGGAACACGCAAGATGTTATCCGTGCGAGTTGCAATCCACGCTGCAAATTTTCTCGTGTTATATTTGGGTCATTACCGTCAAGTTTTATCTGCAGACAAACTGTGGTGTTTGCCAAGGTTCAGGCGTGGGAGCGTTAGAACACGTTCACCAGTCGTACCCCGTTACTTGCGTGCAGACGTTTTAGCAATTTGGGCGTTAGCTGACTTAAAAACACCCCATGCGGTTTTTTGTGAACTTAACAATGTAAATAATTAATACACATAATATTAAGGTGGTCGTATGCGAGGTACTTTTCTTAAAACGCCTTTACAAACAAACTTCTCTCGAATCCATGCGTCCAGAATTTTTTTCGACCAATGCATGACGCTGCAATAGTGCATTAAACCGATGACATGTATGTTGTGCTGGTTTTGCTCTACGCTGAAAACCCTGTGATGCTGTCTGTGGCGTAAATTCGGTTGCGTTTGACGGCGTGCTCGGCGCACCAATCACTGAGGTAAGCCTAACACCATCGGAATCACGGCCGGCTACATTGATTTTCAGTTAGCTCACGTCGCTAAAACACCAATTTGAAATCCTGACCTTTTTTATTTATTATTCGTCAGTGTGTGCATTAAAGCGATATGCGGTAGCAAATTCCTTGTTTAAGAATTCAGCTGACGTAGGCGGATGCAATTTGCAATTAACCCATACCGAAAAGTAGCGTTGGGAAAAAGGTAATAGAATATACCACCTTTATGGAGCTTAGAATTAACGCGTTTGTAAAAACACTTAATGAAGGGATGCTGTGCGCTTTTCAAAATTGTCGCTGTTCCTTTCGGTGGTATATCATTTGGCTACCCACAAGATACGCAACCACACGTGCATTTGGATTGGGCACTGCATTTCACTCACTGTTTCAGTTGCATTTCTCCCAGACGTATTTTGGATGTCGTGGATGGGCTAAATAGTTCCGATGCAATTCCTTCTCTTAGTCATGACATTTAGCCATGGGATACATTTTCCAAAAGCGGACGAAGTATCTGTGTGCACCGAAAATCTACACACACTTGATCTTTCCATGCGACACACACTGGATTTTACCAGTTTGTGTTTTTACACGCTATTCTTTCCCAAGTTCTTTTTGTTCTGTATGAAGAACTTCTAGACATGAATAAGGAAGGCCAGAGCTGATTTCTTAACATAGGCAAAACAGACTACAAAGCTAAAGCACTCTTGGCAAAATCCCAAAGGGTGCGACTTATCCTTCTTTGGCAGAATCCATGATTTGGTCAGCCACCGCAAAACGTAACCTTAATGCTCCTATGCTATGTCCGATCTACGACGCATAAACCCAGTGTGGTTGACCTTGTGTGTGTGTGTGTGTGTACTTTACTGATCAGCACAACCCCTTCGATCCACGCTGCCGTCAGGTTTGTAAAAGCCGGCCGCGCGCCATCACGCCCCGTTTCTGCGGGCACGCGCGCTCACCCTCGTTTGTCGGTGAGACACAACCCGGCACTTAATTCATCATGGCGTTAAAGCAATACCATTTTCAGATGCCGATTTGTGTAATATTTGTTTCATGCAATGTGAACGCCACCCAGGTAGTCCGTATTAAAGTTCTGTAATCTTGTTTTCCTTTCCCCATCCGTATTAAAATGTTTGACAGCAGACGAAGGCCACCTGTCGTTATCAGATCCTGATAAAATAAAGCATGATAAGCCTAACTGGCTGCTTCCTAAAACATGCGGTAAATTTGCTGGTACATTTCTCAGCTAAACATCCCATTTAGGTAAGCTTAAATTTCCAAAAAAGTACTGCTTTCGGTAGTGTTGTAGTTTTACTCTCGTTAGTACAACACTGGCTCAATCACAAAACATCGGTTATTACGTAGCGCCGATGTTTTCTATCGGCATATGCAAAATGACCTGACACCGAAGACCACTATGGCAGACCCCTGTTCGCAGCCTCGTATCTACTCTCGAGGTCGCTTGGCTTTGAAAGCAGTGATGTGTACCGAGTTGCTTGCGTGACAACGGCTGAAAATGATAAATTTTGTAGGAAAATTATTCACTTCCATTTGTAATCAAATAGTTACCATGTTAGGATGCTATTCAACATCGCTACATAACACCAGAGCTTTAATGGATTGACGTAATCGGGTCCAACAAATGTCCACTTTGTCGGCAAATTTTGATGTTGCTTGCTTTTCCCCTCTTGGTATGGTAGTTTGAGGACCTGGCCTAGTCATTGCGTTTTGAAGAGAGTGAATGGAGTACTAGAGGAAGTAGCTGGTAATGGTGACCAAGTATTTTAGTTTATTTGGGACTTTTCAAGTTGTCTGCAAAGCATATTTCACCAGTCTTGAACAGGGGCCACGTGGTTCGGAGACCCGAAGGTGCCGACTTGCCATTGAGCCAGGATCAAGGCACCTCCAGCGAACGGCTTGATAGTGTCAGCTTGACCGGAGATGTGGCATGGGTCCCGAGACCAAATTACTTTCAATCAGGAGGCTTGTTTGAGGGCGTTTTAGGGCAAAAGACTTAACTTTTCGGTGCAGGTTGAAATATGTTGTGGTAGATGTTACTGGAATGCGAAAATCTCATCACGGTAATGGTTTTGAGGTCACAATTTTGTGGATTGTAATCTAATTGTTCTTCTTAACTAATTGGCCCATTTTTGGTAACCTTTAATTGTGTGCTGCAACTACACGTATTCCTCCACGTTAGCATTATTAAAGATATGCGGATTAGTTTCCCGTGGTGCATTCGCTTAACGTGCGACTTTGCTGCAGCTTTGTCGGTTTCGCACTAACAAGGTGCTTTCGCCACGTGCTTTCCAGTCAGTAGAGGACTATAGTTTTTCACTTAAGACAGCAATAATTTGCAATTTTTTAAACCGAACTGGAAACGGGTCCTGTTGTGAATTATTTTAAACACAGCAGGTAGACTTAAATCAAAGCATAAATTAGTCCTTGTTGGCTTGGTCATTTCAGTAATTTGGACCTGTAACTTATGCAAGTTTCGTCCGTTTTATTTTTAATTAACCATGATTCCGCTAGACCTCATGCGAAGAAGACGAGAACCTTGATTAATGTACTCCCACTTGGTGTAGTGTAGGGCCACGTCTAGGGGACAGGATGCTCGATGCGCTCAACTGTCGCTCGTTGAACTTGCTGCAGCTTACTTGCTTCCGGCTGTTCAAAGTAGCCCTTGGGTAAATCGAAGCAATATGGGAAAATCTGCCACTGCAACTTTCTTATCACGTACGCAGGTCGCTGCTGAAGTCGAGTTTGTACTACTATATGCTGAAGTGGACTGAAATGGGACGCTTAGTTGTTTTTTATATGTACTATGCATGTGTACTTTTTGCCTCACCAAATTTGGGGAGCAATGCACCTAACCGTGAAAGCATTATCAGTAGTCACGTGAGGCAAGTGTTTATAAGTGTCTAGACGGTGCCAGTACCACGCATTTGCGCAGCCAACGCTCATTCCCCAGTTCTTGTTTCGACTTTGTTTTTATTCCATAGTAGATTTGACTGTCGCCTTTTTAACGCATTCATCTCCTAAACACTGGCACTATTTTGTGGGTTAAATGCTTAGCCTACTCAAACCGACCCTGCACCAGAACCATAGATTATTACCAAATAGATACATTCTTATTACACTTTAGCTCGAGAACCTTTTCAAAGCAATCGATTTTCATTTCAAGACCTCAATATAGCTCTAATTACTTAAAGAAGAGATTCTGTGACTTGGAGATCAGGCTTTGGTCTCGATATTTCTCGTACTGCCAGCAAGTTGCGCGTGTTGTACCTCCACAACCACTGACTAGGTATTTTTATACCCTTGATATTCCCTCTGGGAACGTTAAACTTTGTTTAATATTATCGCCGATTTACTTACCAACGGTGAGGTGAGATGAAAATTGTGTCTATAAAAAGTCAGAAAATTCTAACGAATTGCTAATCTTATTTTACTCGCGCAGCTTTTCTTGTAATTGGTTATCGCGCCTCGCGTCATTTTCGTTCAAGTGGAAAACTTAAGAATCTTGTGTAATGTGTATGTGTTCTCGTCACCGGTAGGTCTGAGAGAAATAACAGCACCCATGTAAGGCATTAGAAGCAGCGCTGCACGTTTGCTTACCGTGCACGTCTTCATACAGCCGCCACAGCCCATCCCCCTTCTCATTGGTCAGTTTGCCTCTAGGATGTTTGCGAGCTAGCTGCCACTAGCAACCACCTTTTTTGCGTTTGCTTGCGTATTGGATTTCCGTATTCCTTCTTTCATCTCATCCGTGAGAAGCTGTTTTGCTTACCGCTACCTTCCATTCAACTGTTGGGACGCATTCCATGGTATGTATTTATGTGTTTCACTCTTAAACAACTAAGGTTTCACGTCTTAACGAAATGGTAACGCTTTGCATTACCCCGCCACCTAACCGCTTTCCAAAGCAACCGACTGTCTACTCTGTTTTGTTACCAGATTGTGACACATGTCGTGCACTGTAACATCACCTAACGGTTAATTGTACCCGTCCTCTTATCAACAAAGCCCTCATTAATTGCAACTGTTGGCTCACGTCGAGCAATGGGATGTTTGCTAAATCAGTGACTGTAAATAACAAAGCAGCAAACTACTTCCAGTGTAATCGATTCTGGTCAATCTTCCTTAAGTCAGCGCCCATTATGCCGCCACCTCTGGGTCCAACCTTTTCATTGTAACACGGCCTGGTTCAAACATGGTTCTGTCATCCGCATATTCCACTTGTGAATATACACGGCTTTCCGCTAATCGTAAAAATTTCTGGGTGTGCGTAGTCTACTCTCATTTGATTTGCAAAAGGAAAAGTTTTGAAACTCCATCATTTCTATTTTTTTTTAAAATTTGACTCGCAAAATTTCATTACAAGTCACTTTGGCCCATTCAAGTGAGTAGCACCGGTCGCGCAACTCAGAATCCCCAATTTATAACTGGGAATTCTAAAGAGTTGTGAGGTACACCTGCAGAACATCATGATTTGGCAATATATCTACTACTAACCCTTGTGACTATTTTGACAACGAAGTGCTATTGTGTGACATCAAATGTCGCACTGTAAAAGTTACTCTTGGTCGTAAATACCCTAAGTACTTCACTAAAATGATTAGAATGTCACTTGTTTGCTGTCCCACAACGAATAAACTCTGCTTTACGGGCAGCTAGCGACCATTTACTTGATTGCCTCAGTAAACGCTCCTACTCGTAAGTACACAGTGTGATTTAGCAAGCGCTGTCTCTCAGCCGCGGTCAACTGGAAAGTCTTCTCTCAAAATTACATTAAAATAGTTCCAGCTCCATTACGAAAGCCACCTTCTTTTACATTTATTTGATTTGTAGCTCTGATTTGTTTTGCAAGCTGTTGTGTTGGCCGTAAGTTGCATACACAGGTAACCATCAGTTCACCTTTTTTTCTTGACGTCAACTTAAGCTTTACTTCACACCAGACGTTTCGCCACAGTCAATTTATCGTTTTATTGTGTCCAGTTAAACACTGCTGTCTAGAACTTTGCATAAAACCAGCCCAAATTCATGGGAATGCACTGGCAGTGTTTTGCGTAGCAAGAAGTTAACCATAGCAAAATCCTACTATTATTCGTTGGCACCCATGGAGCCGCAGACCAGAGGAGATGAGGGGGAAATTACTCGACGGGATGAACACAACCCGTTATGCACGTAGCGTCAGTGTGTATGTGGCCTATGAAAGGCAAGGGTGAATGACACTATCAGTCTACCGCAAATGTCACTCTTCAAAAGGCGTTTTCGTGCACAACGTTACAGCATTTGACCGTTTCGCAAGTTTAGTGGTAATGCTCTTTTTTGGAAAAATGCAAAACTTTTATTTGACTTGATTTTGTTGATTACTTAACAACATTTTGCATGTGTGTCTGCAAGTCACAATACAATTGAGGTTAGCTTATCGTGAATGGCGACCACGCTCGGGGCTGTGTAATTCATGGCGGTTCCGGCAAAATTGTGCCCGGTCTGGGACAGTGGAAGTTGCTGCACGTCTCCTGTCGGTTTTCCCTTTTATTATGTTCGTATGCTTGTAGTTACTGCAGGTGTAATCATCTACTCTAATGGATATTCCGGACCCACGTACATAGAGAGTTTGATTCTAGTGAATTTTCCTACCACTTCAAAGTCACATCTAACTTCATTCCATCACAACCGAGTTTTACCAATTCCTTGTCCTTCTGCTTTCTCTTTTATCCGCGCACAGCCTGTACAGAGTACTTAATGGTTTGCAATCATGACTTAATGTAGTGCCAGCTAGTTGTTGAGTCGTTGAAATGTCTACATGAAATTATGTTGCATGTGGACAGCCAGTAAGTTGGGTAAACAGTAACTTGGTGGTTCAGTGCTTTGTACGATACCTGTGTTCAACCGCGAATGGGTAAAATGTGACCAAAATAGTCACTACATTCCCACCATTTGCTCTTTTAGGCTAGCTCTAATGGCATTGTTGAAGCTGTCAACGACCCAGATGAAAAACAACAAGACAATAACGTCGTGAGTGGCAAAGTGACAAGTAAGGAAGTAGCGTCTTCATCCCAAGCTGGTCAGGTTGACAATGCCAGTGTGGCTCCCAGAACGTCTACTCGCCAACGTCGAACCTCAATCCCTCCTCGTCCACGCATCTCTCTGAATCTCTGGGGTGTTCTAAAGAACTGCATCGGTAAAGAGCTTTCTCGGATTCCTCTTCCGGTAAGCCTAGCGACTGTTTCAAAGTTCCGTTCTGAGTCTCATTTACTTTCTCGGATACCTTTTAGATCAGAGATAATGTAGTTGAAAATGAGGCAATTGGGTTGTTTTTCGTTTTTTCTTAGCATTATTCCATGCCTATGGGGAAAAAACTTTGATTCTGCATTTGACGCAATTTTAGCCTGTGAGTACTTGACGTCGTAGCTTTCATTAAACCCGATCAAAGGAGTATGAATGGATCTCAGATGGTTTTTTTTAATCCGCGGCATTTATGGCTGTATTGCAGGTAAATTTTAACGAACCCCTCTCCTTCTTACAACGGGTGACGGAGGATCTGACGTACTCCAAATGCATTGACCAGGCTGCTCAGGTTTCTGAGACTAACGCGGTTGAGCGAATGGCATGGATCGCCGCCTTTTCGGTCTCCTGCTACGCAACCACAGCCTTTAGATTGAGCAAACCGTTTAACCCTCTGCTTGGTGAGACGTACGAGTGCGACCGCACCGATGACTACGGCTGGCGAAGTTTTGCTGAACAGGTGGGTTGGGCATTCTTTCGCAGTCCCCACTACTCTAGTCCAGTTTCGTTGTTGTTTTCTTCGATTTGCTTAATAATATTGGGCCAAGTAGTCTGGCCGATTGAATGGCTTTTTGGAGGAGATTTATTTCCTTACTATCATCAGTCGCAGTTAAGATTGTTTATCACCATCATGTGATTAGGCAAGTTTGTCCTTCTGAACGAGATACACCACAACAACCTCACTAGGCAAGACAGTTTACATTCTAGCTTTTGGATTCACTGGCTCTGGTTTCTCGCTAGAAGGCCGTTTCAGGGAATCTATGTCGCTCTGAAAAATCCTTGAATGTCAGTAGTTTTCTCGATTAATTGTTAAGACATTTGCAACTAGAATGCATAATTCACTTGTTGCTTTAGCCACTAACAAACAAATGCTGTCGTTTGTTTGTGTTGTCACTGTTACCTGCTGTTCTAATGCAGGCTCTGAGTACTCCTTCCTGTTTTTCGCAACAAAAGAAGCAAACCAACACGACCTCACGTGGACGTGAGGTCGTGCAAGCTAAACAATCGACCACCGTAGAAGGCCAAACAAGCATTTGTCACTCTCTGCTTCGACCATAGCGGTGGGGGGAGGGGGGAGGTGGGAGGGGGCTACCTCGAGCGGAACAAGGAAGCCTCGTCCACGCAGGTGCTTGCGCCCAAGTGCCTGACCTCCTCCACTGTCGAATTGGGACTGTTGGCTTATTTGGGTTCCATCACGACGGCGTACTCGGTAAATGCAGCGGTTGAAGAAACGCGTTCAAACATGTAAGGCTGCAGATGCTAGTCTGCAAAGCCTCAACCAAAGAAGCAGTTGATAAATGCGGCCTTTTGTGCTAACCCGTGATTCCTACTGGAAAGATTTAATTTACGTAAACGTTGCCTGCTGGAAACTATTAAAATGCGGTACTTTCATAATTGGTGTGCAGCGTGCGTCTGTGTATGTGTGTTTATGGATGTGGGGCATAAGTTTACGTGAGTTAATATCACAATCCCGATCAAATGCCATTGCTCACGAGTGATAAAAGAAAGGCCGTTGGAAGTCGCCGCATGCCCTTCTAGTGTCTAATGCCTGTGACATTAGTGTTTGCAAAGTAGTTGTAGTGGGTCCGCTTCTGCTTCAGGTCAGTCACCATCCACCGGTCGTCGCCCACTACTGTGAATCCTCGCGTTATGGATGGAAATTCTGGCAGGAGTTCACGGTAAACAGCAAATTTCGTGGCAAATACCTTTCACTTATTCCAAAAGGTAACTCGACGATATAATTTTTGTCCTGAAATGTTGTGTGTGTATCCTTATTCACAGTAACTTTAATTAAAGCGGGTGTCCGTTTGGTTCATATTCACTCTGTGTGACTTTCCAAATGTCACACTAATTAAAAATGAGGAGGTCACGAGGGTGTGTAATCGCTCGTTTTTCAACGACAATTAGAAAAAATCGAATGCACTTTTATTTCACCAGCTCATTCACCCAGTTTCGCGGAATGTAAAATCATAAACTAAATTCAATCTTCATCCAAACTTTTCCTAATTTATTCTGTCTTATAATTGAACACTTCAAGATGTCTCGCAGACAATTATTAGCGAAGTGTTGTCCGTTCAGCGCTTTTCCATGAAGTCGGTAGTTATTTGACGTTTCAAGAACTTTTGCCCGTACCATTTGAGACTTAATAGCCACGGTGCGTGGGCTGTCATTCGCTTCCTTAAATGAAGAAACTCATGTCTGGAGAGCTACCGAGTCTCCCTAACTGACTACGTTCTCCTCACCAGGTTCCACTCACCTAGTCTTCAAGGACGGCCAGCACTACACTTGGTCGAAGGTGACAATCACTGTGCACAATATCATTGTCGGACGTTTGTGGGCTGAAATTCATGGAGAGACCACGATCAAGAACCACACAACCAACCACACCTGCCAAATGCACTACGAGGCGCACTCGTACTTCTCTCGCGAGGCCGATCGTCAGGTGTGTTAATTGATATCCCCTGTCTTTATTTTCCTGACCTGTTAACTGTAGGCTTTTGGTTAAAAAAATGTGATGTCAATTGAGAGGATCCGGATCACCGCATGTTGGCTTAAACCATTTCTGGTACTGATGAATATTTGCCATGGTCTTAACGCTTTCGTGTCCCCTACAAGCCAATATGGGGCTCCAACTAAAGCATACACAGAATTCACTAGATACTGTAAAAAATACGCATATTTGGCTCTCGCGATACGCGATGACAAATCTCTAAAGTGTGAGGCTGCTACTCTTACCTGGTCCGTTATCAAAAATACACGCGCAGAGAACCAAACCGCAACTGCCATTTCTAACTCAGCGCCTACCTTCCAAGTTGGGGACAAAAACATGGAGGTTTTGCTGTCCCTTCCAAGGGTCTAGAAAAGCCAGAATGTCAATGCGAAGTTGAATCAGTGTTAAGTGCTATCGCTACATCGTCTTGCTCTCGTTTGACCTACCCGTGAAGTAATGCAAACCTTTCATGCATGCATGCATTGTGAAAAATGGGTTGCCCCTGTAAAGACAGTGTGCTAGTGTCTTCAGATTTGCTAATCATGTCGATTCACATGGCCAAATTTTGAATTTTTTTCTGCAGACGACAATTTTGATTTCCGTCTACACTTCCGAGACCCGTTTCTCATAGATTACAGAAGCTAGTCGCTTACACTACAATCTCTGCAAATTTGCCAGAAGCGATCCCTAAGGACATGCTTCATCCCATTTTAGCGTCTTACTTGGCGTTGTCTGTTCTTTCAATTTCTGTTTGGCGTTGAGCTGCGCAACACTCATGTTTTCGTCATTTACGACCGCGTCGTTTGTGTGTCTGTGCACGTGGTTGCCCGCCCATCAAACTCAACGGTGTCGTACCTCATCAATAAATAGTCCGCCATCCCGTATTTGGTCGCTCTGTCCGACAATCCGCTGCAGTAATTTCTCCCCACGCTCACATGATTCATGAGTTAGCTGTGATCCGAGAAGGAACAAGGTGCTGGCTTCATCATCGGTGAACGAAACGGTCGGGTTTTCATGTAATTGTAACCTTTGGACTTTTCGATCATCTGCTCTTCATCGTCCTCCAATACCTTTTTATCAGTCATGTTGCACACGTCAGTATTTTCACACATTTGGTTAACAACGGACTGCCTAGTCGTCGAACTGTGCAATGAAGCAGAGAATTTATTAACTCCATCCCATTTTCTTTTCCCAGTATTTGACTATGCTTTCGTAAAGCTACCCGCCTTTTCTGATCTACCGTGATTACTTAAAGGCTTAGCACGGGATGCCAGTTGTATTTTCACTACTTTTTCCAAGTCACACAGTTGCCTTGTAATTTTGTTCTTTACACGTCTGGAAGTAATCGGACGTATCTTTGCTGTTTTAATTAGTTCGAGTGGTACATCTGTTTATTTTGTTGCAAATGAAAAGGTAAAACAAAACACGCGATAATGTTATAGGGTGACGATGTAGCCGAAGTCTGCACATGGCCGGACTTCCACACCCCTTTCCTACGCGATTTCTCCACTAAGTTAGGCAAATCTTTGTATGTTAAGTTAATTTACAAAACTGGATACTCTTTTTCTGCACAATTATAAGCGATTAGAGCAAGGTCTTGTGCGTGATCGCTTCGGCTTTATCTCTCTCTTGCCCCATATATGGAAGTAGCGGGTGATAGGGACTAATGTGGTTCTTGTTGTTACGAATGTCGCTTTTGTTAATGCGTGAGGTGCAAGCGCGAATGCTCCTGCTTTCTTCCACGTCGTGCCCTTCTCTTGGAAAAGGGGTTTGGCTTTGTCTCTTTCCTTCGCCTCAAATGCGGAAGCAGCTAGTGTGCTGGTTCGGGTGAGTTGAAGAGAAAAAGAGTACATGTGGATTGAACTTAAAGGGACGAAGAAAATACGGAATTAGTGTTAAGTGTATGAGGAAATATTGGCAAAACTAACTAACGATCGGTTCGTGCGATCCGGCCATGAAGGAGGTGTAGCGGATACCCCTCCCCCTCCTCCTGCTCTGCGACTGCTGCGTTCGTCGCCAGAATCACCCTATCGACCCGGAGGTCGGGAGATGCAGATCCCGTCGTCGCAGAACACCTCGAATATGCTGGTGCAGTAATGGCTTTTCTTCATTGCTAACCCAATTCGCTATTCTTTTACTTTTGTTAAACACCTCTTGCCGTGGTGGTAAATTGTGCATTTTCAAATGGATCTGTTTGGTGTCCCCCATCTTATTGGCTGCTTAATTATGTTCCTCGTTGTTGAAAGGTATTTTCATTTACAGTCTTTGTAAATTCTGTGAAATGTGTTTTATTGTTTTCATTTAATTTTGGCATTTTCCCCACGCGCCCGTTTTCTTTCGATGTTCGATTTGCTTGTCGTGAAGCCCTTATAGGTAGTATCGGGTCATCGGCCGTCTTAGTTACGCGTTGAAACGATTCAGTAGGCATTGCATTGTTTGGAAATTCTCCTTTACCGGCAGGCGGTGTTATTTAAATTAAAAAAAGTGATACAGCGCAACTCTTGATAAATCACGATAATTAGTCAAGCCTAAGGTGGCGATGCGGCCACAATGATGCTAATCGAAAGGTGTCTGCGCTTTATCACTTGCCGTCCGAAATCCTCATGTCCATTTTCCCCACTTAAAGCCTGGCTAATTGGAGTTGGCGAAATCGCCTATGTTTGATTTAAGTGCTGATTAACGTTTTCGGTCAAGGGCTTCTTTTTTATGCCCTAAAAGCATCGGAAGCTTAGTTGGGTTCATCCAATACCCCAATAACGGGGCTTGTGTGTGTGTGTGTGTTTGCAATCGCTCTCGTCTTGCTCTCGTGGCTCGGTCGTTGATAGTCTGTTACCATCTATCCGCAGGTAACCGGCTGCATATACGATCCATCGGGAAAGTTGGTTTATAAGGTGAGTGGCACGTGGGACTCGCAAGTCGAGGGCTGTGCCGTCTCCCCGGACGGCCAACCGACAGGTTCTCCCACCACGCTCCTCGTTCTCGAACCTCCTCCGGCCAATGCTGAGTCGGCAAGTTATTTATTTAATTCTCCTTCTGTCTTTTTCAAAGGCCACTGCCGTCCATCCTGTGTACTGTGAATGTCCGTTAAAACACATTTTGGCCCGCCATCATCTTACCAACGGAAGTCCACATTGCACTTTCACTTTCGCTAAAAAACTCCACCCGTAGGTGAATGCTGCATTTATGTTGTTATGAGCGAGTGACTTATCGAGTAATTTATGCGCTGTTGGTCCGCCTACCTCTTCGCTACGTTTATTCGTTCCTTCTGGTAATGATACGATCAACACTGAAACACAAGTAGGTAATATTATTTAACGGAAACTAGTTAGCCTGTTCGAGTTGCCAGCTGCGAGCGTATGTTCTCCAAAGCATCTCGATGTGTAACTGAGAAGT
>UXSR01005292.1:0-50261 GCA_900604375.1 Mesocestoides corti | reverse complement strand
GTAGCCCCCTCCCACCTCCCCCCTCCCCCCACCGCTATGGTCGAAGCAGAGAGTGACAAATGCTTGTTTGGCCTTCTACGATGGTCGATTGTTTAGCTTGCACGACCTCACGTCCACGTCACGTTTTTTGTATGATTTCATATCGTGCTATTTATGCAAAACTCTTTTGTGTCATCCTGGCATGTTACTTAATTTGAATACATCTTCAGATGTACAATTTTAACCAATTCGCAATGGAGTTGAATGAGTTGGAACCTGGCGTAGCTCCTACAGACTCTCGTCTTCGTCCGGATCAGCGCTTGATGGAACTTGGTCGGTGGGACGAAGCCAATGTCGAAAAGGAGCGTCTTGAAGTGAAGCAGCGCCGCAAACGCAAAGCTTGGGATCTTTTCGAGGCTGGAAGTTCGTGTGTTGTTTTATCTACTTACGATTAAATAAGTAGATGATATTTGTTATTGTCATTGATCACGTCTCCATTCAGAGGAGCCCATCAACCCCGAATTCGGACCACCCTACACTCCTGTTTGGTTTTCACCGATTCATGACGAATACACTGACGAAGACTGCCACGAGTTCAACGGCACCTACTGGGCAGCAAAGGCGAAGCAAGACTGGTCAAAGTGTCCTGACATCTTCTAGTCTTCCTGCTCCTCCACGCATCGACGCACACCCGGGGTGTGTCTGGCTGTGATCAAATCAGGTGTTTTCTTGTGCGAAACCGTTCCCCGTTCTCATGGCTTCTTCCGCGACGCTTATTTTTGCTACTCTGTATCCTCTACTTGCTATCGCCCCATCTCGCTGATGCAGAGGAAATGAGCACCACTCCCTTGTGTTTTTAGCCCCCTCTCCCCATCATAGTGTACACAGTTTTTCGCCAGTCACTGCCGCGATTCTCTGGACTGCTTTCCATATGCTTATTTACTTATATACACATGCGCGTACGTGTGTATCTGTACCTTACCAAACCAAGTCTTTCGTCTGCGTTGATTTCTTTCATGCTCCACCCCGAACCACGTGTGGCTCCCCACTTCCTCACTCTCTCTCTCTCTCTCGCCCACAAGAAACATTTCGATTCTTTCTCTCGCCTTACCTAGTAAACTGATGTATACACGATGATTCCTGATCTCTTCTATTTCTACTGCACCATTTCAATCATGCTTTCCCTACGGTTGTTGGTGAGGCGCAGGTGAAGATAAATATATGCCAAAAGCAATTGTGAAAATTGATTGGTTTAGCAAGCCAATAAGCTCTGTACCGAGCACACAAAAGCTAAGGATGTCGTGCCGCTGGTGGTGGTGCAAATCTTGTGCTCCAGAAATGTGGAGATAACAGTTGTGGATCGTCGTTTCTGATCGCGCAGTGGCAATAGATGCAGCCTTATTACGCGGTGTTTAATTGGTTTTCTCATTCAATTTTAAACAAATAGGAACCCAATTTATCTAGGTACCATTATATTCGAACTAAAAGTGCGCGGTGCTTTAAGTCAAGTGACATGAATTCACAAGTCCCTGGTTATGGCAGGTGGGTTTCTACTATACTCCTTGCTTCGGTTGCACGTAAGTATTACAAATTCTCTGGATGCAGATATCCAGTGGTAGCTTTTAACCAAGCCCTTGCTTCCTTGCTTAGAATTTTGTAATATTGATGCACAACTAGCAGGCCTTTGTGTAGGCTAAGTTTGGGAACACGAGAGTTTGGTTTCTTGAGTGACAATGATGGTGCACCATTAAATAAAAGGGAATTCCTTCGCTTCACCGATGTGTCCTTTTTCAATGACTTACAATTTCATTTATAAAAAACATTTTCAGCATCTGACTTTTGCTAACACCTGGTGTTCGCGGACGGTTCCGATCAGTTCCTGATTTATCAAAATCGAGTTGTAGCACGCATGTTTGGGGTAGCAGTTTAGTTATCGTTGATTGTTTAACGAAGCCCCAACAACAAGATTAAGTGCACTTTGACAGCGTGGTTTCCTTGTGAGATCGCGTTGCACGGAAAGGCAGTCGACTGCAGGCGTCCGCCCAGTGACCCCGGTGCCGAAATGTGATAGTGGGTCTCCTTGTTCCACTGCTTGCGTACACAAGGGATCAAGATCAAAATTTATGTTATGAATTATGTACGATTGAAACATGTGGCATTCTGCATACATAGGTGGCATTCAGGCAACCAGATTAGTCTATGGCGGAATAAAAACAGCACAAGCACCTAGTTAGCAAACATATTGTGCTTTTTCTAGATGCATGCACAAATCCTAAATGTGTAACGCTGTCAAGTTCTAGCTTCCCATCTCTAAGAGAATTTTGATATCGCATTTGTGTGACAAACTCATCATGGTTTCACTAGTATGCAAGCAGGAATTTTCATTTGCGCTTTTGAATGAATAACTTGCGGGATTTGGAGAACTTTTCATCACGTTGGAGCCACCAATTGTGGGCACCAGAATGTGGTCTTGGACCACGCCGGGGCCACTGCGTTGAATTTGGCTCGTCTACGGAGAGGACGTGGACACAGCCGTTTACTTCTGAGCCCAACCACTTCGGTGTCGCTGTGTCGTGTGTGGCGCTTACACGTGTGTATTTATACATCAGATGTGTGAGTCATTGATGAGCTAACATCGAGGCCTATGTATGAGGCTAATCCAGGCTAAATGTTCATGCGAATAGGGGAGGGGAGTTTTGGAGCCGCGCTGCTGGTGACATGCTGCGAAAAGAGGGACCCTGTGTCGGAGGCTTGGGTGATCGGGTTAGCGAGTGTGAATCAACGCAATTCACAACAGTTCTCCGCCTTAGAGAGAGGATTCGGCAAACCTTCCATCCAATGAGGTTTCTGAAAGCTATGCCATAGATTTTGAGTGATTGTGATGCGACCATCGATGTAGGTTGTACTTATTTTTTTTTAACCTAATTTGATGTTCATCCAACTGATCTCCTAGTGAATAAAACTTCGGTGGACTCTACGACGCATGCCTTCCCCGTGGGGCCTAATAATCACAGGTCATCATTTTATAATTGTTTACCACGGTCACGACTGTTATGAGAGATCGGTTTTATTAGCGAAAAGTGCCAGATACTTTCATAAGACTCATCTAATACGTCGTCAGTGTACCTGAGATTTGTGGACTCATCTCTAGCTGACCGGACGTCTTTTCCCCAGGAAGGCTCGATACCCAGTGACTTGTACTACAGTAATGTGAAGCCCTTTTCAAAATGGTGCATCAGTTGTCTTTTGACTGGCCATTGGCCCGCACCGGAGCTTCGCAAACTTCTGCGTGCGGAAGTGAGTGGAGGTCACTCTCTACTATCTACTAATGCTGGGGTGCCATACCTATCAGATATAGTACATTATTTACCTCATGACCCAGTTATTGGATGCAAAGAAATTTTTTTCATTGGCTATCATATTTGCTCCGAAAGATGCTATTCAAGTCGTTTCCTGTTGCTAGCTACATGAACATAAAATGTTTGTAAAATATATGACCCCGTGCGTCAGTGTTGGCCTTCTATAACCAAACGTTTTGTTAGCCTTAATTTTTCATGTGGAGTTCATCAAAGAAGAGGACAAACAATGCCTTCTAATAACTTACTCCCATTGCAAACTTTCCTGAAAATAATGATTGTTGAATTTGAAAAATCGACCTTCTACATTGCTAAATAAGGCAATGTTCTAGACAGAAATAGACTCACTCTAGTTCGTGTTATTGTGTGATGCGTTTTCCCTGGCTAAATTGAAAGTGACAAATGTAAAACTACAAAACGGGGAAAATTTTGCCCAATGCATTCAAGCTAAACGGTTTTCTACATTTTTTTAGTAAGTTGATGCAGGGGCCGAGCATTTAGACGCCCTCATTTGTGGTGTGAAAACAACCTGACTTAAATCTGGACCCTTAATTGGGCATTTTTATGTCACGCGTTCGAGGTAGAACAGGTCCCTCGTAGCTGGTGACTTGTTGAAATGTAAATGCTGTGCACGCCCACTGGAAACACTCACGTTATCTGATGCCATGTGCTTTTTTTAAACAGCGCTGCAGTTTTAATGATATTTATAGAACTGAGACAGAACGCAAGGGAAAGTAACAGCGCCTCACTTTGCATAGCCATAAGGACCAGTCAGAATATAAAAATTAGATATTGCTTTTTGTTGAGGATCGCATTTTTATAGTTTCTGATGTCTAATTATTTAATCGATACCAATTTTAACGAAGGTCATGTTCACGAATAAAAACCTTCTTAATCATGACTATTTTTAGATAAGAACAATGCAATCTTTCCACTCCTACTATCACTTGCGATCCCGAGCGACAGCCGATAGCAATCAATCAACTGCCACACACAATTTAGGTTCCCATAATTATTGCACACATTTATTGCGCTATTCTAGATCTTTCAGTTTAAGAAGACGACGAACATCGAAGCCAGCCGATCCTACTAACACCGTTGTTGTACCGATAAGAAGAAAGGAGCCTTTCAAGAAAGCGCTGACAGACCTCCTTGCGTCATTTTAACTCAAAATAAACTTTTATCATTGTATTGCCTTCTTAGGGATTGTTTGTGTTCAAGCGGATATTGTGTTTCTGTCTTCCTTTTCGATTCATGCAAATGTACAATTTTCTGAATGACTAAGTTGCAATTATAGCGCCATCGTTCGGATTTTGCCGAAAATAGTGTCTATATCTCGCATTTTCACCAGGTTACCTTAACGGATTGTTTATCACAGTGCACATAAATATTGTCCCCTATTTTTAATGACAGATCTTCTCGATGTGTGTTACAGTCAGTGTTTGAGGAATTCCTGTGAACGCACACGGTTCTAATTCACAACCAATCCGTCTTTCATCTCGCTCGCGTGAGAGGCTCTGCGTGCAAGTTCTAAACAACAAGTTAATTACGACTTCAATTTCTAATTAAAGTTCGTCAGTGACACGGAACTTGAGCTGGTTTTCTCCAAATTCGGTTTTAAAATGGAATAGAACAAAATGAAGGCTCTGCTGCGAATCAAAATTAATAGACTGATGGACATGACGAAGTTATCAGCAAAAAAGCAACGAAAAAAGGACTTTATGTCAATCATTTAAACAAAAGTCTTGCTATCTAATTCAGGTTGGTTCCATCAAATTTTATGAACAGGCCTAACTATAATTTTTTTTCTCAGTTCCTCACAAGAGTTTTCCACATGCTGCGGATGCACATTACTCAAAAGTCAGTATCATCATTACTTAAGCAGGGAGGGTTTAAATGTGTTTTTTTCCTCAATTTTTTTTAAAATAGACTTTTAACTGCAAATTTGTGCCTATGACCAACTGATGACACCCATCGGATGGACTTTTAATGTTTAATTTTTTTTGTTTGCACATTGGCATCAAAATATGTGTAGTAGATAACTCGTCGAACGCAAAATTCTGGAAATGTCAGCTTAACTTAACAAATTTACAATTAACTTGCATAAATTATCCCCAAAGCTTTGCTTATTTAAATTATGCACATGAGTTCTAGTGTTTGAGCTCTAAAAAATACCTCAAGTCCTAATCGTATCCGATTATCGAGGTGGTTTTAAGGACACATTTTCTGTAATCTGCAGCAGGTCCTAGTTGGAAATAAAATTAGCATCCAACAGGAAGTAAATAAAAGCGATGATTACATGCTGTGAGCGAATTGGTTTATGAAAGAACTCGTTTATTTGTTGTCTGTGTACATAATCCATGTCCCCTGAACTGATAATGTTAGTAGGCACTATTATTTGCCAACCAGAAATAATATGGTTTAATTCGCTGTCTTCGTGTTGAAGAATAAATTGCCAGCCGCATTACTGTTATAGCTGTTATTATCTATCTTTCAGAATGGGTTAAATAAGTTAACAAAAGTGTTGAGCACAACAAGTCGTTATGGCCGGAACTTGAGGAGTGTTAGTGAGGGCAAATTATGTTGCTTCCGGATGTTTCAGCAGACTCGGGTAAATGTGCGACCCTGGAATTCAAAGCACTTGTGCCTGCTGGTATAATTTAACTAGTTAAAAAGGAACTTAATTTTTCTCGTTGGTAGATTTCTAGGCGAAGCGTCTATGTGGCGTTTCCTTTACTCTCAATTTTGACGTAAACTTCATTCTCAAGTTGATCGCTTAGTGCACCTTTTAGGAGACTCTGACACTCCATCCCTTTTCTCCGGTCCAAAGTCATTTACATGAGAATGCCAAGGACCTGTAGTTAGAATGAAGGAAAGACAACTGAGACACCTACCACTGTGGCTGTAATAAAATACAGTAAATCGTTCACGAGTAAAAAACCTGTTGATGTCAAAAATTAAGTGCCAAATGAATTCGCTATAAAAATAGTTGAAGACTCAATGGCGTTATATTCATGATGCCCCCTCTTATTACACGAAGTTACATCTGCCCGTTGGATTATTACTCATCCAATAAAGTCAAACAGTTTTTGCTTTACGTGTGTGGCCGTTGTGTTCCTGTTTTGCGACCTCCCACGAGCGAGCCCTGCATTTCGGACAAACTCAGGTTTTATCAACTTTGAGGGACTAACGGGATTAGTGGAATAATGGCCGTTAATATGAGCACATGACAGGCAGTGTGTGAGAGATATTCGCTCCGGCCAACGGACGTTTTCAACAGACTTCGCACCTGATTGTCGTGCAAAGTTATTTATAAAATTATTGGAAACGATAATTATTGACAAAAACATCGCCTCCTAATATCATTCGGAAATCCAGCCAAGTCAAATTTGGAATACCAGAGAGAAAGTTTTTTTTCACTTGAAGTAAGATTACACTTTTGCAACTTCATGGTCCTGCAGATAATCGTAAAATCTTTGATTTATATGACAAATTAAGAATGCAGTCTGCTGTGTTCTACCCTTCTTCGCGGTCACACGTCAAGCTGAGTCCTATCTCACGCCAAACAGAGAGGTTGATAGACTACCCTTTAATTACAAAAGTAGTCGGAAAGTTCTGCGCGCAACTTACTAAAAATGGTTAGTACCTTGTCTAAGCACAGACACAAGCCCTCTTCCCTTCAGGCTGGGCTTATTCAAATGCTGATGACCTTAAATACACAATTATTATGAAGATACAGTGGCCACGAGTCTGAACCAACCTAAATTTACCTCTATTGTTAGTTTGAGGTCTTAGCATTACACTAATACGAGTATGACAGGGCACTCTTTTTTACAGGTTTTATTGTGGAAGAACCAAATAAAATTATATTTTTTTGCAAATTTCGAACATTATAAGCCACTTCCAAGTTACCTACCCACAATTCAAAGGTTATCACACCCCTCAGCCATAAACAGAGTTGTGCGATGTGATAACAGCCAGGTGGTTTAGTTTAATATACTGAAATTATTTGCCTCTTGTGACCTTGGTGACGCAAATTTAAGTGATAACCCTTTCGAAGGAGCTCAGTCATGTTTGGTTTTCAAGTACAGTAGGAAACTGCTATGTCTTCGTTATTAGTTGAAATCTTTTGCTTAAAAGGCACTACCTCTCAATGTCTAGTTGTGCCTGGCTACTCGTGGTGTGTGCACGAAAGCTCATTGAGTAGAAACAGATCAAAGATTTCATTATTTAGAGCACTTAAAACATGCATAATTATCGCACTGTCGGTTTGCATAAATGAACTTAGCATTGTAAGTGTTAAAAGGTTTTGGGTTCAATATGGACAATTAACATTAATCCCATGAAAGAAAAAAGGCGACATCCTGTTCAGTGGATGCAGCTTTGGCCAAAACACAGACATGTTCAGATGCTGGCTATGCTCTCCAATTACGCCTGCTTTGGTCTTTAGGAGCATTTCCTCAGCACGTTTTGACACACTATTCCGATTCTGTCCGCGCTCTCACTTAAAGCCAACCACAACCGTGCTAATGATTATGATTGTGCTTTTTGAGGTACCGCTCTTCAGTATAAAACACCTTTCGTACCACAAACCTGCCCTTGGCGTCATAGTGCCTTTTTGTGAAAGTCTTTAAAATCTTTTTTTCAAGAAGACGTCATTTGTGTTTCTCTAAGCAGAGGGCAATAGGTTTATTGATAACGTCATTCTGTTGTTCCGAGCTGTTGTTGACTTTGCTTAGTAAATATAATCATACGCTGTAACATTGAGTCTCTGTTGACAAGTAGCCATAGCTGTCAACTGATTGCTGGGCCTTGGCAATTTCTTTTACATTTTTGACATGTTCGCAACAACATACCGGTTTCATTATGCACATTATCACCAAATGGGAAAAACTAGATTTCGTTCATGAAATATTACTTTTGAAGCTTGCAATGATAGAACAATGTAGTAACCCTGGGTGTGGACTGATGACATGTGAACGTGGGGAGACACAAAGAAACTTTTGAAAAATTAGAAAAACCCAAGATGAACCTAGAAGCTCAGAAGTTGAGCAACTGCTGGTCTTTTCGTGATTCATAACTAGCAGTTAAATACGGACTAAATGCAGCGTATTTATCAGGGCTTGGCAAAAAGTTGTCTTACATCAGCCCTGGTGCTCCAGTACATCCGTGGCCTCGCAGCGAGTTTTTCTCATTCATTCATTCACACTCAGCGCATTGTGAATGCTGAGGATCACTAAAAACTGGCTAATCAATTAAATATGAAGTAATTGGGGACTATACTACATGTAGATCACATACAAAATCTGCTTTAATACGAAAGACCCATCTATTAGATGACAACCATTTTAAGGTTAACCAATTAGAAATGCCCGAATTTGGCATTAACTCATTATGAGAAAACCAAATAGAGGTCTTCTGAAAACCAAACTACTAATCTCGGCTTCCGAGTTTGGAAACTGCTTCTTACGTTTACTTGTCAGGTGTGTCATTCGTTGATTTCTAACAACCTAGGAGCAACCGTGCTCAGATTTAGAGGGTGCTTGAGATTGCCGACCATTTTTTTTTCAACTGATACAGGGATTATATGAAATAGGTCCTTTTCACCATATTTAGTTCCTTGCTAGTCTCTAGCATTAGCGTATTTTGGCTGATTGAGACAGGTCTCATGAAGTTTGCTCGAGTTAGACTTTGCCTTGAAGCACCGAAGAAAACGCCAGTTTCAAATGTCACCGAAAAATGCCCAATGTCGCATCCAGTCTATCATAAAACTAACCTTATTAGCATCTTGTGTGGTATTATCTAATGAATAGACCGCAGTCATATGAAGTATTTATCATTTTTCACATCGAAACACTGCAACTTTATGCAATTAAACTGTTATTGTTACTTTTTTGGAATTCACTAATTCTGTCCGACTAAGATCCGCAGTCCCCTGCAAAATGGCTAAATTTATGGTTTTAACATTAAATTGAACAATGATTAAAATCCTTATATCTTCCCATGAGGCGGCTCTCTTGTCTCAAGTTCTGTGTTGTGCAAATAATAACGTTGGAGCGTGTTTGCTTGCCTTGGCGCATATCTCCGATGCACCGGCTCCCACACACACAGGACGGCACTCCTGGCTCCCACGCAGCTCCCACAGCAGCTGTCTGCCACGAATGGTGGTGCCTGGCGAGGCAGCAGAAATTAGCAAGCAGCGCTAAATAGGTGAATACGATGACACACTTACGGTGCAGTGGTCGTCCGGGATCGCGGGATGCTAAGAAGACCCAATAAGCAAGGCTTAAGCCAAAATCTTATGAACTCACATTTCATCAGGATCGCAATCCCACTTTTCAGTTGCCACCATCAAATTAATTCTAGCACTGCAATACCATTCTAGTCCTTTTGGAACTGATCATGTCAAAGTGTCTTTATTTTCCTCAAATTTATATTAATATCAAGGTTAATTCATGTGTGAGCTATCTAGTTTAAGTTATCTCATACTGAAACACCCTTGGCGATGACGCCCAGGACATTTGAGGTGCTGTAAATGTTACGGCATCACATCAATCACACCGCCAGCCAGTTCCTGTGCTTCCTTTAGCCATCTTGATGCTTAAACACTCCCTTCCATTAATTTATCGGTGTGCACTTACCACTGACCTCATTGTTTAAATAACGAAACTTGCCAGTGAAATTCATGAATGACTGCAATTATCATACCAATAGAAGTTTTTTTCTCAACAGTTGGGCTTAGCAGAAACCCGTTAATTGACTGATGATGATCAGAATGTAATAGCAATCAGACTTTTCTCATAGTAACGGGTCACATCACATTCATGCACTTGTGCAATATCTAAGTGTAACCGGACTCAGCTGGTGCCGCGCTGTCGAGCGTTGTTTCAACTCACAAAGTAGAGAGGAAGGTGAACCCTCAGAAGAGACAAGGGTAGAGGTATTGAGCAGCTGAGAGTCTGGCTGTCGAAACGTTTTTGGAAAAGTCGAACTTTAAAATCGGCTAGTGTGTATTTGAAAAACCAAAACAGAATGTCTAAAATGTATTTTTAATTTATAAATAATGTCCGAATGGCAGTAGAGCTTAGTGTTTATTCGTTTAGCAACGCATGTAAGTATGCAAGGTCAGTAAGTGAGATACATACAACAAGCATTCCCAATTATTGGAAGTTTTACATTAATTTAACGTGAAAACAAATGATGGTTATAGCAATTTCATTGCAATTTAGGCGTTTAATGCATACCTGGCGAGAAATTTTTCATTAAATTCCTGAATTCATAAGGAAAAATAAATTTTAAAACGAGTGCCATCGCAGGAGGTGCATAGCTTAAAACAACACCAAGATAACATCAACGGACAACTTGAAAGGCGTTTGCACGTGACCTGAGGTTCTCATACCGAATACAGGGCAAATCTCAATTTGTGGATTACACACGAAAATTCAGGACATTTTTTTAATTAAATAAAAGAGGGGCTGTGGTTGCATCTACTTGAAGCCTATAAATATCACATTTTGTACCAGCGCAGGGCACAAAATAAAGTGATGGCCAGACATGTAAAATTGCATGCCATCAGCTAAATTTTGCGTCGAGTGAAATGATGGACTGTGAGTAACAGTAAGTCGCTGTTGTATTTGTGTGCAAACATCAGCTACAACCTTAACTGGAGCTCAGATTGAAAATCTAGAACACAGCATATCAAGATATCTTTTTCGCGTACGAAACACAATTGCATCTGAAAACTTGAAATACAGAGGTTCCATAATTTAAATGCTTGTTCGACCAAATATAATTGCATATTCAAAAACGGCTTAATCAGAAAGCGGCCTTTTTCGTTAAGAACCGAATCACTTAACTTAGACCAGGAAGTGGAACTTAAGGACTGACTTATAATGCAAAGAATTATTGTTTTTGACGTGATACAATAAGGAGGAAGTATGCCATTCGATTATTGAAATGAAGCCAATAATATCTGCGTTCTTCGTAATTAGGCCAATCTCTGAGCTCGTAGTTCCGCAAATAACTTAATCATTTTTAGAATTATGAACCGCTGAATAAAAAAATCGAAATTCCTTGGCCTGGTAAGGCTGCAACCTGGGTAATTTTAACAAAATTATGTCTTGAATGATAGCGCGACGGGAATTTGGTAAATGGGGAGATAAAAATGGGTGATTTCCGCTGGCATGTCTACCCAGTTCCCCCCTGGATATTCCGGTTCTCTACCTCTATTTTGGTCGTTTCGCGCCTAGCCGCATGCTGTAGACATTTCCTCGCCCACGCGTATGCAAACGCTCCCATATTTCGTTCGCGTATCACAATTGGCTGATGGCAGAATTTTGCTCGGCGAATCAGTGGGCACCAATCACATTGTCCTACCAATGAGATCACGGAACAGGAGCAAGTCGACGATGATGGGTCAGCGCGTCAGCAGCGCCTGACAAGGCAATCGAAGAAACACCCTGATGTCTTCTTCCTCCTCCTTTCCTTCCCGATTTCCATCCTTTGTTCTTTTGCTTGCTTCTTTGAAAATGGATAAGTGCATTGCAAACAAGAGATCATGAACACTGTCTTACCTGCGGTGGCAGCGAACAGGATGGGAACACTTAATGCTCGCAATGTGATACTTTCCATGTTAATGGATTTACGACTGCTGATGAGTGTCTTCCTTTTGCTCCTTTGTTGCTCCGACTTCGTCCATTCTCAGGAATTCGGTAGGCTGTGCCTTACGGTTCATAGTAATGACTTAACACTTGGCTAAATTGATGGATGGGGAGATGGCAAGTGAAATCCTGTTAAACGAGTAACTTTACGCCAGCATGTGTCATAAATGGTTGCATTCCAAATTCAATTAAGAGTATTTCAGAGGTATTTTCCTACGCGTTTTCTAATGTAACAGATACGGCGGCGTGCAGATTAAAAATACCAAGTTCATTTGAATATAATTAGTAATTTCATGTAGCAGTCGTACAATCATCAGTGCAGGTTTTGTCAAAACCAGTTTATTTTGAAAAAATACTACCGGCATGGCTTGCACTTCAAGCTGTTAACTTGCCCCAGTAGAATCTTACTCTCGATAGTTGACATTAATGGCCTCACTGAACGACTATTTATTCATAATGTGACTCATTTGAATTAGGAAACCCACACGTTTTGCTAAAGCATCAAAAACAGCGTGATGACAGCAACGCTGCTTCGTCCTTTTAAATTGATGATAGAGTTCAACCAATCTGCGGCTAAGGGCACTCCTTGTATGCTTTAATACATCGAAATAGTAAGCGTGTTTATTGCGTTTCTGCAGTCTTTAATTACGAAAAATGCAAATGTCTGTACAAGTTTGGAATCCAGAATATTGCAAAGCGTAAATTTATGCATATGAAACTGCGATTAAATGCGTGTTATGGAAGTTTGTTTTCGATCCATTCTTTCTACTACGGAAATCGTATCGATTCATTCCGAATACCACCTCCGGCTTTACTGGCGTAACACTTTAATACAACTGATTACAGCTGTAACTTTTCGAAGTTCTATTACATTTTTTTGAAAAAGATTTACTCTCGTGTTTATTTCCATTTGTGAGCTGTTTCCTATGAATCAGTAAGGAAAAGAACATTGAGCCACTTTTTCGCCTGACATGTTTTCCAGGACTACAAACGCGGTTATTCTTCCGAATTCAGTGCTTAATACCTAGGATATCATCCCTCTGCTTTATTTTTAATCGGATTAGTTATACCAACGTTTTATGACCCTTAAGCTACAAGGCCTCAGAAAACAAATCTCGCTGAGGTAAAACAGACATTTCACGGAGTTCTAAATGCGTTGCGATGACAAAGACGCTATATTTCATAAGGACGAGACCCTACCCCGAATACGGTGGTGCAGTTTGATGCCTTAAACAATGACTTTTACTTTAATTCATCTGCTTGACCGCTTTCAAGGATTTATTTAAAATAAAAAAACAAAAAGAGCGTCAAAGCTAGATAATATAACATAGAAAACTATGGGCAAAATTTAAACATATAACGCCTGAAACCAAGTAACAGACATTGCGATCGCACCAATCTGATAGCTTTCTGGTTGGTGTACAATAGCACTTTATCTATCGCCAGCGATTAATGGAAATTTTTGCCCGCCCTGAAATCGTTCATGCCCAAATAAATGCAAGAAACAGACATCTCTGCGCTCCCAAATCACTATTTTTAATATACCTTTTGAAAATGATGTATTTTCACAATTTATTTTCATAAAGACAAGACTTTTGGATTCAAAGCCCAAGAGTCGTTTCAGTCTTATTTGTGGCAGCAGAACCATTTGACAGCTTCTATTTTTACACATGGTAAACACCGAAACAGCATTTAAAACGCGCACGATTTAACGAGCTTGCAGTGTGTGTTAGCCTTTGTCAAGAATTGGAAACTGAACGCGGTTGATAATGTAGACCCTTTGAGCCAATTTGCATCTATTCGTTTCACTCTTTCCCCTATAAAACTGCTGATCGTAACAATTGTGCTTGATTCAAGCAGCATTTACAGTAATTTTACACTAATGTCTTCGTTCGCAACCACAACCACACAGACGCACATGGTTGAGATGACGTTTGGGGTAGTGGCGTCACAAATGCTGCAACTTATGCCAAACAAATTTTGCCAACTTTTGCAGTCATCTTTATTATCTGGTAGTCGTTCAAGCAACTTTTAGTACTTGCTTGTGTGTTTTTTTATAAGCATGTCGCTTTCCGATAGCTGTGTACAGACGCTGAACATTTTTAAAAGGTGTTAACCTGTTTCCATAGTCCTTGATTCTCGTGCATGTAGTGTGTTTTAACCCGACCAGTGTTAACACGGTTTTAAGTGATGAGGCAGTCGTTGCCTATAGATGGAATCGTTACCTCGACGCACACATTGGGCCACGTGGTCACTAGTGTAAGAACTAGTCTGTTTATCCCCAAATACACTACACTTTCGAAACAGTCATGACAAAAATTAATTAACATGGCTCATTATTAGTTATGTCTACTTAGCCCACTTTACACTTCTTATTACAAACCTTAGATAGTTCTGCATTAGGTTATTACTCTGTGTTAATCTTGATTTCCTTGAGTCAAACCTTTTTTTCTAAACAAACTCTGCCCAAAAGACCAAGACTGATTCAAAAAATCAAGCGAACAAAGCATATAAAGATTCTACATTCTTACAAATATTGTCTTTTACTTGCTAGGACATCGAATACCGAATTCGCAACATAATTTACAGACCGATGTATCCCCAGGGCACCGCAGAGCCCTCGAGCAGGGATTAGGATGCCTAAAATGTTAGCAGAACCCGTCAAGACTTGGGTTTAAAGAAAGGCTGCGTGGTGTGATTAATTTTGTGCATAGAATGCAGAAGGCTGTGTCATAATTTATAACTACGAAACCTTCCAACACTCGTTATACGAATAGCAAAGATTTCTATATCCATGCTCATTCCAAAATCTTCAAAACAGCAATATCAATTGACTTTGGACTGACGGTTTGCGAATTTAACAAATTATGTCAAAACGCTAATTCGACTTCTTTTTAGTCGGATTTATCCAACTTTTAGCGGTGAATGTTGTATTATTTCAGAAGTTTTGAAATTAGTTGGATGGTCACGCAAATTACCAACACGCATACGCAACCGAAAAGCCATTTGCCACACTCGAAAACTGTCGTATTTAGGCAAGGGGTTTTTTGCTCCTAAGCACCTCACGAGTAACTTCTTTGGTCACCTTAAGATTAGAACCAAAGCACTTCAAGCTTAAAGCGTATGTGCAGCCCGAAATGACTGTGCTCATGCATTACACTAAACTTACAAGCGATTCAAGCATCTTTTTTCAATTTGCACCCGAATGCTTTGTGTTACCAACATTTCGAAAAATATGCATTTGGAAATAATCTACTTAATTTCGACTTTTTACTGTAATTTTTACGGTATTTTTGAGAGATTCTATTCGTGCAGTGTGAAATTGTTGCCATTAAGGCACCCTTTGTTGATCGCAATTCCAGTCGTGTGATTCTATCTATCAACTCACACCTCACCCTGCGTATCAATTGGAACAATACCGAAAGCGGCTCCGCAATTGTGGGTTGAAAGAGTCACTGAGGCGTGAAGCAGTCATGACAGCGTAATGGTTAGGAGGCGAAGGTCTTGAAGCTTCTATTTTCGGAAATAAATTTTGTATTTCGCCATGTGTTTAAAACTGTCGTATCAGTCTGGGTGATCTGACGCTGATTCTACCCCAGTTAAGTTTTTGAACGCTGTGTGCCATTTTATCCACTGCTGGGTTGTGAAAGTGCCGTAAATACACACACACACAAGCTTTTCTTCCGATAAACCTTTTGATCTGCCTGGATGTTGAGGTCTTTTGTGCGTGAACAATTGGGCCTTAGAAACGTGACTTTGTGACTGTGTGACCGTTTTCCTGTTTCCTGAAGGCTAGCCCAACTCCCCACTACCTGCCATCGGTATCGACAACAAACGCCAAGCTTAGATTATTTTTTACCACAGAATGTTATTCATCCGCAAAAAATCACACGTCAAGACGTGAGTCAGCACATCCGCCTCTAATCCAGCGTTCAAGGTAGCACTGGTTTGTCAATTCCTGCTTCGCTAAATATTAACCTCTTTTGCAGAGGCTCATGTTACTACGATTCAAAAATATGCCCTAGCCACATTATGTGACATTCGATGTTATGTCCTGGAAATTTTATTCATATGTGTTATATTGTTCTTTTTGCTAAATGTTATGTTTATGTGTTTTACCACTGTTTGATATGCCCTTTAAGCAAAGTCATTACCGTATGTATCGTGGGCTAACATTGAAACACACTTTTTAAAAGATAGCCATTGTAATCTCTGGTAAACTTGGAAAATTCTAGAAAGTATAAACACTGATAGTGCGATTTAAGGCTCCTTGATTCGTAGGGTCCATTCCGAGAGAAGAAGTCCCGAAAAGATATTATGAAAGGTTGGATGTCAGGCAATTCGGAAGTAATTTTAACCTTGAGAAGATGTTCTCAAGATATCACAACACGTAATTCCCTACTCTTCTATCAGCTATTTTCATCTTCGGGACATTGGGTAGCTCGAATTCATCCTAAAGGGGTTGGTGTCACTGCTGGCATTTCCAAGCCACTTTTTTATACCACTTGCAGGCCCATACCTGTGTTCTGCGCTGAAAATAACAGCCTTTCCAACTCCAATATTGGTTTCAGCAATGTGGCAGTACCGCGTGTCTCGAAAATACACTTTCGGAATATTAATGAATGTTCACGAAACAGTGGCTGATCTTCAGTTGTGCTGGCTTATCGATTCGGGCTTATCGATCGCCAGGAATTGGTTTCAATTTTACAGTCGAAAAGGAACGACTAGTATGACAGTTCTCCTAGTGTAACGGGATTGTCGCCACACCATGTCTGCCATCGGAGAGAAAGCTGTTGAGTCCTGGGTTTTGCGTCCTAACTAAGCATACATTTAGGCAGTACTGAATTATGGCAAAGTATTCGTTGCGGCATTTAATTAAACTAGATTGTGCAATGTTGGATTATGGCTGTTTTTGTGCCAGAGTCATCCCTTTTTGTTAGCCACTGATAGTTATTGCGAGGACCCCACAATTTTTTCATACAGTTGTGATCACACGCCTTTATTCATTTTCATACAATTGGCATTAGCGTAACACTCCACTATTTCTGTCGTTGCATTTGCCACCAATACTGCCTTTGTTTTTACGTATCTTTCCATCGCTTATCAACACAGAGCAATGCGATTTGACCAAGGTTAAGGTGTACGCAAGTTGACTGACTTTTCTGGGTGGGTTTTTAGTGAAATCCGCTCACCAGTCGTCGGTTTCAATTTAGTTCCCAGGAGGCGATTTTATAATTGGATGAAATTAGGTGCTGTATCATGTAATAAATTTCTGACGGCTGGTCCAATCAAAAACAAATACATATTTCACTTAGGCTAGTGTTTCAGCCTTTGGGTACCAAAACAAATTATCTTAACAAAATATACAATCAATTTGCTATATCCAAGCTGACAAATCCATGCTTTTCAACAGATGACAGCCTTAGATGCCTCCAATCAAACGAGCCTATTATGTTGGTTATATTAATTTTGCGGGGGAATCCTCTATTTGGCTTTCAATTTAACTGTCACCTCTTCCAAAAATTATTTTGTATGCTGACTACCCAATTTGTCATTACGAATTTTACAAAGAGCCATCAAAGTGGTGGAGCCGTAGAAGTCGTGAGCTGTTAAGCACGAAGTTTGAAACACTGACGCGCCTAAGTCCTAAGCATTTGGCACATTCATTTGCTCATACAAAACAATTGTGCTGTCTGTTGCCGCCTAAAACAAGAGTTTGGACAGCAGCTACAAACTGTGCGCTAGACAAATTCTTTCGCGTCTGCAAATAAATTTATGCGCGCGTTCACATTCAACGCTCTGGAAGCAAACAAGGTCGTGTTGTTTATTAGACTGGAAAAGGCTAACCAACGAGTTGGATTATAAAATCCCACAGTGACGTAGTGTAATCTTTTGTTTTTGACCAATCACAGTAGACTGCGATGTATAAAGCCACATCGTCATCGGTCGATTTCTGTTGTTTAAACCAAGTCCTCGTGGTCCTGCAAATCTGGTCGACTGTTTTTATTCGTGCATGTCATTATATTCATTAGTCCAGCATTCTCGTCTGCCTTCTTCTAATTGATTAAACTTTTCAAAAAAATTCCTGTTGGAAAATAGATACTCGTATTCACACAGGCTGACTTAATTTTTTTACGTAATAATGCATTAACTCCCATTTATATTTATATTTCCGCTTAGTGGGGTTCCATTTAAGAAAACCACATTTGCCTTTACCGTGATACTGAGCTCTCAAGTATTTTATGCAAACCAGGAATATGCTCCAATCAGTTTGCCTGCATTATTTTTCTAAATTTATCTTGATCACAAAACAATGTGTCAAAATGTTTCCAGGAATGTAGGACTTGTAACGAAGGACACTAGTGGAAGCATTTGTCCTCAAAAATAGTGACTGGAAGCTTATTTCTGGTTTGAAATTAATTAAAGAACATTGCTCACCAGTGCATGTGCACAATTTATTTGGCTACCAGGGAAAAAATATACAAATGAGACTGGGGGAGTATTTACGGTCATCTAACAATCTGGTTGCCTTCACGTGTGAGGGTTTTGCAAATCACTTAGCCCCGTTGATGGCTCAAGGGTGCAAATGGGACTGGTTATCTTTGACAATTTAAAAAAAAACATGAAATACTTTAGTGCATAAGATCCACCTTTGGTTTTGGCGTTTGTGTGGGCTACACAAGCTTCGAATATCGTCCGGTAAATAAAACCTTCGAGAAGATTCCAGGTGCAGTGGAACCAGCGTGTGCGGCCTGTCTTCACAGTGCCATGTCAGTTTTAAGCACTTTGCACAGTAACCAGAAAATTTATTTGCTTTCTCGTTCATTACCGGTCTGATCATATCTGTTCATTAGGAAACAAACAAACGCCACTAAGGCATTGAAAGTAAATACTGAATGTGCAATTGAAGTTCATCCAATTAGCGGTTGTACAAAAAACAATTCGACTGTTATTAAGATTCGCTGACAGATCATATGTGGCTATCACCTGAATATACCGAATAGTAGACTAGGTGACTTTATGTAAGTAGGAGGGTTAGTCCAATTGTAACCCTACTCTGACCATTCAATGTTATACAAAAGTCCTGCATCAGCATTGGCGAAGCATCCTCGTATTTCAATAACCTTACAACAACACGATTTCATACTTCTCGATTGCAACGTGAATGACCAGATGTCTGTACTACCTTGTCAAAGACTAATTTTGTCCTAGGAAGACTGCTTCCAGCCTCGTGATTAATTAACTTTTGACAACTGGTAAATGATTTTTGAAAATATTTGCGGAGACAAAATTTGTTTGAATGCCTGTTATAATGCATTTACATTAAGCTCCCAAGTAGCACGACTTGTACGAAAAGTTTGTCATTTTCATTTGGGTTTTCATTCTTAGACCGACTACCGGACGTTCCAGGTGCCTGGAAGGAGAAGGAGCTGTTGCGGGACCTTCTACACGACTATGAGAAAAAGGCTCGTCCCGTTGTCGACGGGGTCTCGCCAATCGCTCAACTCTCGGAGACACTTTCCGTGCAGCAAATCACCATCGAGTTTGGGCTCTCCCTCATTCAGATCCTCGAACTGGACGAAAACGAACAGGTTCTCACTACTAGCATCCGAACACTTTATGTATGTTTCCACTAAAGTTTCTCGCATTAAGTATTCAATTTTAGAGAGCATTTCATAGGAGAATAACAGATGTTGACCAGATTTTATCACTAATTTTGCGTAAACACAGTGTTCGAAAAAAAACAGCTGCCTTTATTGTCTCTGTCCTTGGCTTAAAGCACGGCTGATCTAGACTGCCCACTGTGGGTGGCTTAAAACTCAAAATGCGTTTTTTTCTCCGCTCAATGATGCAGATAGAGTGGACTTAAAGGTCTCTTGCAAGCTAAGTGAATATTTTACATTTTGAATGGAATTTTTCTGAAATAACTCTCTTGGTATGTGGAAGTTTCCCCAAATAAATCCAGCTGAAATTCGCCCGATTTTCCACAGTATTTGCCCCCTCGTTACACTGAGAGTGGATCAAATTAGAGGTAATCGCATGGGCATCGATTACAGCCCTCGACTCTTAATTCGGTAAGCAAGAAAGTGGATCGTCACTAGATGGCTATCGAAAACAGGGGGAGTCTGCATTATCTGTCCTCTTCCATTCCCCTAATTTCTTACCCTTGCCCTGGGCTGGATGCCGTCGGCAATGAACAGCCAGTTTCGGTGGGCCTGTATCCAATTCCACGCCCCTGCTCACTTTCCTTTTCCAAGTCATGCTATAAAATTGTGTCTGCGGGGAAAACAAACATTACTTTCAGTACAAAGATCAAAAGCGGAACGGGAACTTGTACTCCTGACCAATTCTAGCTAGTCTCCCTGTTGAACTTAATTATTGACGATTGGAATTTCATCTCATCAGGAATTTTATGCAACAGCGAACCATCTTAAGGGGAAGAATCGCGTGTGCCTCCAATTAATTGATGTGCACACTGATGGTTGGGTGGAGCTGAAATGACTGTCACCCTTTCGGGACATGTTTCTCCGCTTGTTTCCGAACTGACATCTGTTATTCACATGTTTAGTCAGCGGCGGGTTCACAAGTGTCTAGGTGGTGCCAACCGAGGCAGTTGTTGAAATACCCTAACTGCTTGAATTGGTTTAACTTTTTTCACAACTAATTACGCAGTCGATGAGTTACTTTTTATCCCATTACTCGACAAAGTTGCGGGTAATTATTTGCGTTGCTCATGAGTCTGTCCGAATAGCAAAGTCGAGGAAAAATCCAACTGCCATGTCGTGAGTGATGGTTTGCTGGACTACTATTTGCAGTCGCCCAAATATTGCGTAGCTGTGTGCTTTGCTTTACCTCATCAGGATGTAGTTTTTGCCCCGCTAAGCCATTCTCGATACATTGAAGTTAGATTTCGTCAAATTCCCAGTTTAAAGTTTATTTTGTAACCCTAAAACGCGCATATTAACCTTAAGTGACCAAAGATAAATTTTCTTTAAATAGCAATTACACATCTACCTGTCTCTATCCTCCAATCATCTTTGGTTTAAAACCTCACTTGAGGTGTTCAAATCCTGCTGAGGTGACTGTGTAAGTGGGATTGTTTTGCGCAAGCTGAAATATGCACGAGATGGGAACTTTAGTCTGAGTATATGAATGCAATGTAGACTCTAATACGTTGTAAATATTTCCATTGCATTCAGAGATGGAAAGACTACCACATGGTTTGGGATCCGGCAGAGTATGGAAACATCACATCGGTCCAAATGCCAACCTCAAAACTCTGGCTTCCTGATATAGCCTTATACAACTAGTAAGTCTGAGCAAAGTGTGTTATCAAATGTCTTAGATTAGTTATTTATACTATGTCTCTGACACATCGCCATACTTTTAGTTCATGAAAACACAAGTTACCTTAGTCAAGGTCGGAGGTGACACTGATTTTCACTTCTAAAATGCTTCCCCAGTATCGATCAAAATTTCAACTTCGCCTATTTGGTTTTGGAGCCTTTCCATTTAAGCTCATCACCATTTATGACACGCCATACTATAAACTGCTTTCCTCGTAAAGCTTATCTTACAAATTCGACCGCGCTCTTGTTTGCATCGTGGTCTGTTATACGAGTGCCGAAAGCAAACTTTTTAAGAAAGCTTCTTTTAAAGATGAAAGGCACAGCATTGATATTTTTACTCCGTGCTATGTTAGCAGAACTTTGGAGAAATTCGTATCCAGAAGCGATCTTTTTACAACCTACTAGTTTGTTTATGGCGAAAGTTTCAATCACCACATTCTTTATAGTTCGTCATTTTACGCACACTTCAGCCTTCACACTAACGTCTTGAAATCTCATTTTCAATTTATTCTGGTTTTCATCTTGTTTGACATCGAACGAAGCAAATTAATGACCTGTTTTAAGTGGAAATAGGTCATCCTGAAGGAACCGAAGGTCAAGCCTATTGATTCTTGAAATTCCAAATTGTTTGCACTTGGGAAAGCGCTAAAGTGCAAGTTATTGTGGGATTAGAAATCAATTTTGAGCAAATTATCGCAAACTGAGGGAAGAAGAGTGGACAGTGTGATGTGCTCGGTATACATGGCAGTGTTAGTTTATCAAGCTGCTTTTAGGGATGACGACTCCTGTATTTCCAATACATTTAACTGATCACGCACCTCACCACAGGTGGATAGCCAGCTGCTTTGTTATGCTGGCTTTGATAAATCCAATTGCCCTTATTACTTCACTTGGACCCAGAAATGCCAGTAAAGATTGAAGCCATGAAACTCTTGCTTATCACGATGTTTATGTTCTTTGGTGATAAAACCACTAATTACTGCTAATTTTCCTTTGTTTTTTTCTTATGCATCGCTTCTATTTGAAGCTCCTACGTGACCGTGTGGGTTGTGGTAAATAGTCTCAAATAGAAAGTCAACAGTCAGCAAAATTTCAATTTAGTCGCCATTGGTTTGAGGCGTTGAGTTTCCCGTCGCCACTAGGGTTCCTCTTTTTACTTGCTTTAAAGCCAATCCTAGACACAGTATCTCACGGAGTACGCGACTACCCAATTAATCTTGATTAATCTGCATTTTCCTGTTTTGGTCGTGTTTGGCTACCCTTTATACAGTGCTACCGATGACTTTTAAAACGGCATTTAGACGTTCCGCAGAGAGTATGATAACATGAGTGCGTAATAGTTAATTAATTTGAAGCTCCCTTTTGGGAGTTGTGATAAGAGTGTTTGTTTTTGTAAAGTGATATTATAAACCACTGTGTTGACGACTGGTTAATTTGCTTCATATTTGTTTTCTGTCCTTTTTTCAGAATCCCATTTCCTAACGTTGGCTTTCCAAATCGCCATACTTTAAATTTTGGCATTTTTTATGGTGTGAATAAAACACATGGGTGTCAATGAGAGTTTCAAGGTTGAGTCGTCTAGCCGTTATTAGCCACGTGTATACTTGTAAACGAGTTAATTTATTGACAAATGCTGTAACTCAGTGTTACAAAGCCGAATAATCCGAGACTGAAAAAAATGTTGGTACATATACTCAAACGCTATTTGAGCAAAATCGTTACAGCAGTCGGTACTTTGGTAGCTTTTAAGCACAACACATGACTTCTCGATAAAGTTACTCATTTATAAGCATGTTAAGGGGTTTTGTCGCCGATAATTTGTGAAGTCTGTGGCAGGCAGCAAGCAAACACAGCAATCGGGAGATAAAGCTAGTGACAAGCGTGAGTGAACATTGTTCAATTGATTTGCGTGAATACGCCTCGCGTAAATGTGTTCGTTCAGAGATCGGTGTTTAGCCGATCCTACATAACCTAACTTGCTCTCTTATATAACACACACCACTGCTGCTTTAATAAAGTAGTTGAGCGACTCACCGTCTGCATTTTCTGACTCCTTCTTTCGGTCGGGCCTTGTCAGGTAAATTGCCGGCTCTGGTGAGGTTCCCAAAATCGCACTGGGGTCCGCTACAAGTCTAACAGGATTTCTCTTGGTGACATTATGCGGTAGCTCAATAAACATGTGATTCAAAATGTACCCTAGGTTAAAAATTCGGTGTTGATTTTAGTGAACAAATGTGTCAGATAGCGCAGCAGCTGATTTTAGGCATTTGGTCAGTAAAAATTCCTAAGCGTTAACTGAGAAAGATGCCGTTAGAGTTTGCATGACGCACGCATACTGAGGCCGAATGTTTGGCCTGACACTTTTAGTGTGTTTTGGCAGTTTCCAGGGGCAGCGTCTGCTGGCCGATCAAAGAAGTGCACCCATATCTTTCTATTTTTCTTTACCGCTCCGAAACTAATTTTAAGTGGAATTACAAAGGGTACGGGGATAGTTTTAACGACCACATGCTGCCATTGGAGACTTGGATTACAAGTTGACTGAGCTGCTTAACATGTATGAGTTTGTTGACATTGACTGATTGTTATTCGCTTCTATCTATACATACTCTTTTTTGTAATTCCGATAGATTAGCTCAACCCAAGTTGACTCCTCGTACGGTGGTTTTTTTGTGCTTACTAAGTAGACGCTTGGGAATAATAAGTACGTGACAAGAAGCACACCAGGCACATCTATTCAACTGTTCAAATTAGCACCTCAAAGAACTGCTTCAATTTCTAGATAGCTTGTTGTTTTATAAGTTGATTTTGTAAAAATCTTTACAAGAATCCACAAGACCTTAAAGTGTGTGATATCAGTGTTGCGATCTCTATTTTCAATTTAGTGTGTTTCACAGATCAAGTTTTGTAGATTCTGTTCTGTTCGATGAATAAATAACCACCAGATTGTTGCTCTTTCTTTCGTACTTCTTCGTGACTTCTAGCGCCGACGAGCGATTAGAAGAGCGGCGACACTCGGACTTGCTGGTTTCATACACGGGGACAGTGGAATGGCAGCCGCAGGCCATCTACAAAAGTGCCTGTTTTGTCCACATCAAGTACTTTCCTTTTGATCAGCAAAATTGTACTTTCAAATTCGGACCCTGGACCTACGACGCGTGAGTCATCCTTTACGCATCGCCTTTGTTGTTCTCATCCTCGCTTTGCACCCGTGGGGGGCATTGCATGAGCATTGCATTGGGAGCTAGAGCCAGTAAACCAGTTTGGCTTCCAGCACGCTTTGCACACACAAGAATTAACCGCTTGAGTGCTGGACCGCTTAACCAGGCTTTAAACCTTCAAGATGACAATTTAAACCCCCTTGCAAACGTGGTAGACTTTAGTCAGAGCGCGACTTTGAGAGAACTTTTGTAATTTCTACATATTGAGTGCGCATCTCCGTGTTAGTCTCAGATTCCTTCACACACGACCACCGTTTTGTGTGTCTGAATCAGTGAAACGGCGGTCATTCAGCTTCTAGTATATTTTGCATGAATTTCTACATGTCAAGCCAATGCGGGCGTCTCAGCTCTTGGACGCTGATTCATACAAATAAGTACTTAAAATCAATTTATTTTAAAAATTTACGATGGACAGTGTCACACATGTAACGCTCTGTAGACATTTTGTGACCTAAAACACATTTAAACCTTCAACAATAATTGAACACTTACATAGTAAATGTGCTATCACTTTGCTATTCATGGAATGTTGTGCAAACGATGACTGGTAGCTCGTTCTCCAGCCCGGTTACCTTAATTCCTGTCTGTCACGTCGGTGAACATGCAAAAACTATCATGTGCAAACCATTAGGGAATTAAAATGCGTTCTTTTTCTAAATTGAATTTAGGAAACTCCGGCAGCGGCATCAATTAAAATCCACTATCAATGCACCCTTTTCTCCACTCATTGCCAAGACGTAACGTCAGTTTTTATCCCATGTGATACCCATGGGAGGGGGTGAAAGCATCCCGACATGGTGACAAGTCTCGGTGCTAGGTTATATTTTTGCTCCGTGAACCGTCAACTAGGCCAGCTAATTGTGTGCAGCCAAAGCTTGTAAGCAAGAATTGTGAACGCCTTTCGATTGGCTACCAATTTTGTCGATGTTGAATGTCGTTATTTCACGACAGCAATCACGGTTGATAAATGACCGGACAAAATGCCTCCAAATCTCCTGATCCCCATGTGAGTCAATATACCACGCGCCTGTGGGCACCCATTCTGCTTCTCTGCTGAACCACAATGTTACCCCACGATTGGCATCGATCCATAAAGATGCGGGAACCTACACGAAGCACGACAGCGGTCTCAGCGACTCACTAAACGGGCGATCCACTGTCGCCGTTGGTCATGTCATGATTTTCCGGACACTTTCTATCTTATCAAGCCTCAACAAGTGAACTTATAAAGGGAAATGCAATAGTGATATGGTGATCCTGAAAAACGCCTATGCAAGGAAAATAAATACGCGTTCAAATGATAAATTGGCATTTATCGTACGTTCGTGGTGGTTTTGTTAGTCAGCCCACGCAAAGTAGGTTACTATGCTGTCCTTTTTTCTGTCTTCATTTAAAGTTAAATATCATGGCCCAAATATTCAACTCAAATTTGTTCCAGGTACTCCAAGGAGTCAAATATGATATTTTAAAGAAATTGTCACAGTTGCTTCTATTATAAACTGACGACATAGAATGAGTTCTAAAACAAGAAGACTGCCAGCGCATTTCTTTTTTGGCTTAGAGAGGTAAATAACTATAATTATTTCTTCGTCACCACGAGTTTTCAACGATTTCCTCGATGTCGCGCATCCCCGCTATACTGATTTTTTGCGGTAGAGTTCAATTATCCATTCTGGTGTAAATCATTCTAGTGAGTGTTGGAAAATTGTTACTGCTGTTGCTGTACTACGTAAGCACCATGCAATACAAATCGCCTGGATTGCAGGACTTCATCGTCTAGGTGGAGATATGAAATACAAGTTTAGCGCTCTCGTCGGCCATTCCCAAATGTAAGCTAACTTGAGCACAAAAGGACCAGCGGAAGTGGAGGTGGAGAATCCATCCACAGAATTCAAAAAGCTACTTTGTGCACGCCTCCGGAGCTGGCCTGGCTTGGGCCAATCGGGGCGTTCACGTGGGCCATCTGCATTCACACGTAGGCGCACGAGATTGGCCACGTGGGCAGGCGCTAGTGCCTGCGGTGAACGGAAGTGTGAGCCGCGATTACGCGGTCTTTTCAAACTGGGTGCGGGAGGTTTTTTTGTAAAAAATGCACTTTCCAAAAATAGTCCCTTAGGAAAAATGTTGGATAAAAATCTCCAAAAATTTATACCGGATCTGTTTCAAAAGTGCAGTTCACAGTGCACAGTTGTTAGAGTTCTTGGGTTTTATCGTCGTGCGTCCTAGACCAGGTGATGCACCCATCATCATTTGATCCACGTTGACTTTGCACAATAAAGGAAACTCCGAGTATGGATTAGTCTGTCTTAGAGGACTCAACTTTTGGTCAAACATCATAATCAAGTATGCCATGATCGTCCCAGTTTCAACTGCCCTTCAGCCTGTAAAGTACCGCCTTCACTCAGTCCACGAAGCTTCAGCATTGTTCAGATGGCTGCCCGTTCGAGTCAAAGCAGCTCACTACGCATGCAATACTTCCATGATTTAATGCCCAACAGGACCAGATAAACTCACCTAACCAGAACTCTAGCAATGCCATCTTCATTTTTGCACTTTCTGCAAAGCTGGCAGAGCCATCAATTTGTTGCTAGTGCTTCTCGTGGCTATCCAGGCTCAACACGACAATGTGCAGGGCTTGAAACTGTTTCTACACGTTCTATTTTAGTATAGTAAACATCTCCGGTATGAGTATAGCCGTGTCTGGCACAAACAGTAACATGCGTCATAAGGAGGAGGAGGACTTGTTAGATCAACACCCCGTGCCATGAACTAATTTCAGCAAAACCCTAATTTGTTGTTGCTTTCGTGGCTACAAATCTAAATTGCGCAAGTAACTTAAATGCATATCGTGTCGAACCCGGAATTCCCCATTATACTGTTGCCATTTAAGTGCTCGGACGAACATAACCTTCTACAACAACTCGGATGGGTGGTTTTTGAATGATTACGAGGAGAGTCCGGAGTGGGAACTATTGGCTACGAAGGCTGTTTTCACGGGTTTTAAATACCAGTGCTGCTTCGAAGTCTATCCTGACATTACTTTTCAAATGGTAATCAAGCGACAGCCAGCCTTCTACAACTACGTCGTCATTCTACCCTGCTTCCTCCTCTCCTCACTCACACTTGTCCTCTTCTGTCTCCCCGCTGAAACACCCGCTAAGATGCAGCTCGGTAAGCCGCATTCTAAATCAGTTAATTTAATTTCATGTTTTCGCAGGTGCTTTGCGCCCATTCAGGAAGAGGGCAAGAAACCGTCAGATAGGTGATTTAATATCTTTGAGGTCTGCTGAGTCCAGGTCCATTAAAATTGGAAACACAAGAATTAGAATAGATGCGATCATTCAAACTTAATCAAGAGCAACCTTACAGAACTAATTATGAGCACTTTTGAGAGGCGAGATACATCGACAATCTAATCAGCTATAAACAGGCAGCTCTGAAAAAAACGGTATTTATACCAGCGTATTTAAAATAGCCCAGTAATTAAATGCAAACACGCACGCGAGTGTCTCTTAATTAGTGCGAGTCAAAAGCCAGGCCTGCGTTGCTGTTTTCACTGTGTGCGTTTGATACAGATTCCAACTCAGATGCGTATTAACTCCATGAATGAGTGTAGGTTTGTGTTCATAGTAACTGCAATTGATGTCCACTTGTCACCCAATCATCCTGTGGATTGCAAATCCTGCAAATCTCAATTTGTAACAAATTTCAATTACTGAGTCGTCGTAAATTCCAATGTTCGCCCTGTGTTCCCACCAAATGAGCTATTTCACATTTATCCGCAGTGCAAAACAATCTACTTTGGTTGATTTTGCTAAGATAGCACAGACGCACTTTTCAAAGTGGGTAGTGTATCGAATTAGGGTAACAGCATTTATGCTCAAAGAGTTATGCCAAACTACCAACCAATTACTGAGCGATAATTTTTTGGATTATTCATTATTGGACAATATTTTCTTCCACCAATGTGGTGTAAGCAAACGACGTTAGAATTTGCGAACAAAGCTTCTATTTATGATCTGTTTACACAGATCAGTTAATGTTTTGTTTCTTCTTCGGTGTTGAGATAAAGTGGGCCAAGGTTTCTAGGCATTTGCACGCTCGATAATTAATACAACCACCTTTTGGAACAGATTCTGGGAAGCGTTTGTTGTTACAGGTGGAAAATGTCCTTGTTCTAACACCAGTTTGGTCATTTCGTTAGCAACGCCAGACGAAATTTCGTATTCCAAAGTAGCTTTTGACCAAAATGCGTCTTATGAGGAGCCTGCGTGTCTATTCTCATGTTTCTATCTTTTTACGGGTCGTCGACGCGGAATTTTCTTTGAAATGCGACTGTACTATTTCGCGAAACCATTATTTTACCACACGTACACCCAACAAATTTGATTCTATGAGTTAATACCTATTCGGTATCAAGGTCAAAATTTTAGCGAATCCACTTGTTCCGTTACATCCTGAATATGGTTTCACGAAACATTCCTGACTACACTTTGATTCACATGTAAATTTTTTTCGGGTTCTGAAAACGAACATCTTGATTTAAGATCTCTGATTTTGGTCCGTTATTGTGACTCCTAGGCTTTTGTATTGTTTCTTTTCGTCCTTGCTTTGCCCATCTTTCACGATTTCCAAATCCAAGGTAATTTGTCTTCTGAGGGCCGACACTTTTTCTCCCTTTCTTTTTATTGCCCCCTCTCAAATCCACAATTCAATTTGCATAATTCGCCTTTCGCGAGAAATCCAGAACAACCAAAAATTACTGCATGAGTCAGTCGACGATCCTTCGTGAAGAAACCGAATGTCTTTTAATGGCTAAAATTCGATGCACAGTGAACATAAGTATGTAAAATTGTTCTTTCTAGTATCCTGAAAATTGTTTCTCTAATAACGTCTTGTGCCGAATGTACTCTTGCAGTCTTCTTCAAAGTGTTTGTGTGAAGCAGAAGTTTAATAATGAGACAAGATTCCCAGAGCATCATAAAACCAAAATTTTAGGTGCATGTACTCAAGCAGGCAAAGTTTTTATAGACAAAACCTGTATACTTAGTGCTCAATGCATGAATTAAAGCCGAAGAAAAACCGAAATTTTCTTCGATGCCGGTTACTTTACAGGCCTTTGTAAGGATAAATTATCTTGATATTGGTATAATCAAATAAAATTAGCAATCTTACTAATCCAATTTAAGTTTACATAAATGCTCCATCCAAAGAGATTTAACCTCATTGAATATCTAGACATTAAGCAAAATGACACAAAACAACAGCGGTTAGTAAAAATATAAGTTTAGGTGCGACTACAAGAATATAAACCCTGAACAGAACTTATCAGACCCCACAAGACCAAAGTTTTATTTTCCCCCTTATCATATAAAGTCAAAAACGCATTTCGCAATTGAAAGCTAGAAATTTGCGGAAGCACAGCACTCCGTTGTGTTGTTGCAGGAATGCACATCGGACACACCTGACGCAATATTGCAAAAGCATCGTAAGACCTTACAGTACTACGCGATGTTGGGTCCGGTTGAGGGTCTTAGACCTGTCAAGGAATAACAGAACAAATAGCCTTGATAAAGCGGTGTGGTAAACAGGAACTTCATCTATAAACTGTCGATGGTACGCAAATAATAGTTGACGACAGCGTAGCATTGGTCTAATTTTGTTAATATCAACCGAGCACACACTCAGCTTCAGTGATTTGAATCAATGTGGCCTCTCAGGCCTAGCCCACCACAAACAAGGTTTCAGCCTTCCTCTCTGATAGTTCAGAGAAAAAATTACGTGTGGCTCGAAGGCGGGAATCATTTTGTCTGTTTGAAAGCGAATCTTATTACACAAATCAGTAAATCATCCCTACACAAAAGCTTTGTATGTTACAGGGGACAGTGCTGTTTACTTTTTTATCTGTTCACGAATAAACAGACAGGTAAAGATTGAGATGCATTTATTCCAAAAATAGATCATGCCACCATCTTGATAACCATAAAGTAAGGCAAAGATACAATGCGGAAACTCTCTGTAGCACAATGGCTACAATTTGGATTTTTTCCAGGCTAGTTTGGTGTCAACTCATGGAATAAGAGGCAATGATTAGGGTAACGCCGAATCGACTTTAAACAATATAACTTTGTTGCAGCTTACTCAAGTGGAGTTTGATGTGAAATACGACAGCTTTGTAAATTTCAGTGATGTCAATATTGTTTCTACTGTTGGAATACTATCATTGATCTGTGGGAATGTTCTGTGACTACATTGATGAATGAATGAGGACCTAGCGCAAAGCTCAGTTGCCTCGATCTGCCTTCTCCCCAAATTGTGCATATTTCTAATTCCATATAGCAAAAAATAGTACTATCACTAAATGAATAAAGATATTTTTAGAAAATGGATCGATTTTTATAGGTAACCGATTGTTTGATGAGTGTGAGATGAGCAAGACAAGTCTACTAACTTCAGTGCCTGAATCTGAACAAAAGACAACCCGCCAAAATCATACTAATTAGATCAATCGATAGGATTTTGACAATGAAGATTTCAATTTTTGTGCATAACCACTAGTAAAATCGATCGCTGAAAGGGTTAAACTCTGTAATACCTTGTCTACCGTTGACTCGGTGGGTTAAGTTTGTTTCAAGGACAAATCTTAACCGCACGTATTATTCAAATTATGTCCCATATAACAAGGTAAAGTTACTTGTCATTTGCGTGGTGGAGTCTTAGGGAGTTCTTTGGTTGTATGTAGTGTGTGCTAAGTCCGACAGATTCTCTTTTGACTTGTGCACAGAGGCGAACTTGTAGCTAAACCAATTGAACAAATTTCATGCCGAACCACAAACAACAAAACAGTAGAACCACACTGACAACTTGGTTATCACGCAACTAATAAGGCTGTAACAGCAAATAGCAAAACTTTTCTTGGCCTCAAAAAATGGCCCGACCCCATCCCTCGCCTCTTCCCCATCTCGCCTGATACAAGTGGTTTGCAGAGTGGGGAGAGTGTTGCCACTCCCCAACTTTTTAGAGCAACAGATGAACGCGTGCGCGTGAACTGGAAAGTTGACTACGACTCATTGCAGTTATTGGGCGGTGGGGTGGCGTGGGTTCAACCCTTGAAGAGCCTCACGTGAACCACTAGAGCTCTTGGTGTTCGCTCTTTATGGGATTATAACTTACCACCACCGGCATCCTGAGTTAACTCAACAGAGTTGCAGTCACTCGATTACAAAAAACAATCTTAAAAGCAACTGAAAGATGCAGATCATGTTGGAAATGGAGCTTCCAGATTTCCCATTGATTCGTTGCAAAGGATTAGCTATGCATAGTTATTTTGCCCTTGTTAAATTTACAGATGCCGAACCTAGCCTCGCACACACAGCCAAATTCTTAAGGAATCTCAACGCGTCATCATTAACAAAAAATCCAAATCGAGATCAAAATATACAGGTAGCATATAGCGATTCCTAGCTTGTCCAAAAAGCGCTTTCTAATTTTACGCACCCAACACCATTCAGTTTAGCCTGCTATTCTTCAATTAGTGATTCCGGCATTAGTCAATGCTGTGCTCTCTAGATTTCTCCTCTTATAACTATTATGTATGTTGGTCTTTGTATTTGAAGTGATCGTCACCTTTCTTGGTCAAAATAAAGTTAAATATGGCTACGAAAACACGGATGTATGTGGGTACTTAGAAAAGTTAGTTGATTTGGGGATTTGCACTTAATCCAAAATGTTTTCAAATCACAATTACATCATCATTAACGGTATCATTTGACACGCTAAAACCTGTAGAATCAGACTCTGATTTCTTGAAATTTTTATAATATTTAACTGTGTAATTTTGTGTCAGATCTTGTTCTGCTTCCATTATAGAGGAGGGTGACTGGTCATGATATCAATTCGTACTGAGATAGCTTTTGATCAATTCTAATTCGTGTTCTCTTCTCTGGGATCCAACCCTCCCCCAGGTTCTTCGTCCCCTACATTGAACTTGGCAATGCCAGCAAACCGGTTCACTCACCCCGATGTTCACGTCGCCAAGTTACTAATTTTACCCGTTTATTTCCTAACCTATGAGCAATCCAAGCCAAAAGCAAGGTATTACTGGATATCTTGAGGCATAAAATCCCACAATGTAGTGAGGACCCATCTTCATTTAACTAGAAAATTTGTGGCCATTAGCAGACCCCATTTATCACATTAAATACTGAGAGCGACGGCTTCGCGAGACAGCAAAACGTAACCCTCGAGTAAGTCATAACTCACTGTGAGTTTACCATCCTCTGTGTTTGGTGATTAATGATCATTTATGGCCCATGCTAAACAACTTTACATTCCCCACGAAGTAATGTTGCAATCAATAATTCTACAATGTTTCATCCGATGAAACGTTAAATCACGTACCCAAAGTTGTCATCATTGGCATTAAAGTTTGTGTTGATCACCCAACCATCTAAACACACGATCATGTGAACGTACGCTTGTGCTGTCGTTTTGTCTCATCCGTGTGCAAACTCGGCGGTGGTTGGTGAAGACACGTGGTGCCAGCCAAGATGAAGGAAGGACCGGAGTCAGTATTATATCACTTTGTACTGTGGTTAGTTTAACTTAAGGACTTTTAACTCATGGCTAACAATAAGAAATTACAAAACGTTCTGATACTATCTAGTGTGAGGACACCGATCACTAGCAACATATGCAAGAGCTGATTAATCATGCGTTATTTAGAAAATGGCCTTTAGACAGGACGATTTCGAAAACGAAGTTGTGCCATTTATTTTTCTGATAAGAGTGCTAAGTTAATATAAAGGCATCTTTGACCAATATGACTATTGCACGTTGCTTGATTCTAAGGGCAATAATTAAATCTACCGGGTAGAATTAAATTTACGTCGACCGCTTGCTGCAAATATTCGAAAACCGTACCTTAATTATAGGATTAATTACGTCTTATTCTACATTTGTTTACCGCCTATTTTGGTTTAGTGTTGAGCTCGACAACTCACGTGTTCATGCCTTTTAACCGAGAGTCATTTTGTTGTGATATAAAGAATTCTACAAAAAAGGGGGTTTAGCAAGTTCGACTGTAAGTCATGCATTTATGTGTAAGGGAACAGGGGTCTGTCCAAATTCCTGCTTGATGCCTTAACATGCACCAAAAACACTCAATGATTTCAAATGAAGCGGGCTTCTCCAAGCCGTTTCCTAAAACCTTGCTGTTTCAAAAACCAATTAAACACGAATGCATAAATGGATACAACTTGAATACCTAAGCATCGGCGTCCATGTCATACTCAAACTGTTGTGTGATCCACGAGTTATACATACATTTGATGGTCGCAGTGATTTTACGGCCTCGACTAATGGGGACATTATTGGTCGAGGAACTATGAGGTCTCACCTGCATTGACAGTCAACATGCTGATTGCTAATCGCTCGGAACTTCCTGAGTTGTCTGCAAGGCAGGTGTCAACATCGGTGAATAGGGGTAACATGCTTCAGAGACTTTAAATCGCCGACTCGCTACTAAACAAAAATCAAGTCACCTCCAAAGAGCGGTTTGATTGCACTGTCCTGACTGGGGCGGAGGCATAGGTCCCGAGACCGAAATGTTACCAACAGGATGGCTTGCATGAGGACATTTTAGGTCTGAAGATTCTATTTGCAGGTGCCCGCTTAAAAATGCTATGGGGAACGGTGCTTGTATGCAAAAGTATTTTTGCGGTAGCATTTTGTGGGAAAATATTTTAGTCACTGTAGCTGGTTGATTTGCAATATTATGGAAAATGAAAGCTATTACCAGGAAACAGTGGCTCTGGGAGCTCCCTTAGCCCCCCACCATCCTACCGTAGCGTTATTGTTTACACTGACGTAGGTAATAGCTAGTGTCTCTGATTCGTACATGTTCCTTCTTTTGTATATCTATCATTAATGTTAATGTGCAAAGTTTAATTGCCGTTTATTCATTCAAAACAAATGACTACGCCTAACTCCAAACTGAAAGGTTTCATGCATTCAATTAGCTTCAGAATATAACTCTTTTACTTTTTGAATCGCACGTGGGAGCGAAATAAATGTGTTATTTTCGTGGAATTTCGATGATGACACTAAGTAGACCAAGTCCAGAAGGAACCCTTATCTGCCTTGAAACGTTCGTTTCTTTGGAAACGTTCTGAAACCCAAAATCTCAGAGCCTTGGAGTCAGCACTATCTTCATTGTTTTGAAGTTACTTTTATAGTTTGAACGACCACGTTTCCTTGCCCATTAGGCCTTTTTGGTTGCCAAGGTCTGATGTTGCACAATTTTATTGACTGGCATGTTGAAAGGGGCATTGAAGCATCAAATGACTCACTTTGTTCTAAAGTAGAATTGACTTGGCATTTAGTGCGGATGTTGTCACTCAGCACTCCTGACTTGTATTGTGTATATATTTTGAGGACCCTCATTCACGTGGTCCAAATTTATAATAAAATCAGCGTGTCATTTAATTACAGCCCACTACAAAATCAAACGACGCGTCCCTACTTAGTTCCATGTAATTCTACCCCATTGTGGGTTCCTTTTAAGTCATTTTCCTAACCGTTTCGGAAAGGTCCTGCCTTAAGACACACAATTTCCTTGTGGCTTCAACGTGTGCTGTACATCGACCAGGTGAAACCGATGCTGTAATATCGAGGTACAACTAACAAAAAGAACCCACAGTGTGACACAATCGGGCCTCTATGGTGAATAAAGCATTATATAGAATGTGCAGTGAATGCATAGATCGAGCGTTATTTTTGCAGGGAAACCAGTGCCATATTTAATCCCATCAAAATGCTAAATGGAAATTGTTTTAATTTCTAATAATTAAAAATTAAGAAAACTACCTCCACTTATTACCTACCCATTGGGTAGATTAATTTGCTGTCACGTTAATGTTACCACTTGAGTGTTCCAGAAACGATCGAGCCTTTTCACTTTAAAGGGTTTTTGTAGCTGCGAAATTTATATCCTCTGTTGTTTTAATAAAAGATTAAAAGATTGTCTGAAAAATGCCCTGCTCGTAGTCCTTGCCTCCGAATTGACTTTTGAGAATGCAATTTTAATTTAAAAATATGGTGACATGAAGCTAATCAAAAGAACACGCTTTATTTGCATGTTTTCATGAAATCCCCTTGGTTAAGGACTGTGCTCCATCGTGTTCAGTGACACACTACTAGTTGTGATTCATTACCGTCTCAACATAAGCGAATTCGGCAAGACGCAAATCAAAGAAGGGAATGAATGCGAGTTTTGTGTGCGGAACCAGGAAAAGCTTCTATTTTTTGCTATTGTCACTCGGATTTTTTAGGAAATATCTTTAGCCTGTATGGTTTTTCATATTAAATTTATATTTCCTAGGGCAGGATTTGTGGTACGCGTATGCATGTTTAAATATTTTTTCTAAAAATTTCGTATTGAATTATTCAATTTTTACTGGTCTTCCAACAAACCACTTCGTCCACGCTTACTTACCATACTCTCACTGGTAACTTGGGGCATGTTCAATTGAAGGGGCATATGGCGTGTTATTTTAAGTGTTCGAATTTCGGCTAGCATAGCACCTTTTCTCTCATTGTTGACAATTTAATTCAGCTCGTTTAATTTATTTTTAGGCATGACGATGTTTCAGGCTTTCAACTTCCTGCTGCTCATTTTGACTCAGTCGATTCCATCGGGCGCCAGCTCCTTCCCGCTTATAGGTGAGATCCACATCTCTGTCGTTCCTTCGACAGAGTAATTTATTTCATTCCCAGACTTGGGCATTCTGAGGACGTCTAAGCTAGATTGAGTCAACGGCTGTCGCCACAACTTTCTTACAACATAACTATGTGGCCAAGAACTGCTGTTAAACCTGCAGATACAAGTGACGCGTGTGATTATATCGGGAGGTGCTAGTTTATTTGCATTTGTATTTGACAAAAATTAGTGCAAACTCGGGCTGCGTTTCTACTTCGATGACTTGCAAACTTGAATAAAAACTAAAGTATTTTGGTAATTGGCAGATTTTTAGACCTCAAAAAATCTACCTTCTAATTAAAAATTTTCCGCAGTCAGTTTCAGGATGTGGTTTAATCAAACAGGCTTTATGAAAAATCAGAATAGGGTTTTCTTGTACCGTAAACTAGTGAATTCTACTTTGAGTAACATTCAGGCTGGCGAAATAGCAGAGCGCTGATGGGTCATTAAACGTCACAGGCGCCGACTTTTGATGGCAACTGTGTCGATGTGTGTTCCATTTCTGGTATCGTAGGCGACGCTTTTAAACAGGCTACCTCGGTGACAACAAATAGCTAACCCTTCATGCTACTTCTTCGTCCGAAAGGACTATTCAGCTGGGGATAATTTTAATGTGGTGACGATTTCTCTTGCAGTAATAGTATATGCGTCTGTCCAACTCTGCTGTTCTGTGCGATACCCACTAAAAATATCCTAAGATTGCGCCTTGGTTTTGGTGTGTGCGGCTGCTCTTCTGCTGGTCAGATGTCGTCAACGCTTGATGGCGTTGGAAGCAATTAGCACCTTCAATTCCCATCTCCGGGTGCAACCAGAAATCAGTATTTTCACGAAGGGTTGTGCAGTCTTATATAATAGGCCTACCTTTTACGGCTTTTGAGATTTCGATTGCATACCTAAGAAGGGACCCAGATAACTACGCTATTCTTAAAAACCAACTCTGCTTAATGCAGGTTGCTTTTCGCCAGTAGAACTCGTATGTGATTTTAATCCAGTAAAGAACAGTGCATTCTGGAGTGGGAATCATTCTGATGGCTCAAAATCAAGTTTATGTGCTCGCATATATATGGTATGCTAGTGTGCAAAAGCATACCTGCGCGTGTTTAGCGGGAATTTCGGTGGCGTGTGAACAAGCATAAATGCTGCTTTGGTTTTTTTATTTACAGCTAATGTGACTGGCTGTAATGCGCTCCATAATTTGCCCCCCGAAGACCTGCTGTGACAATTTTACGATATTTCATAATTTAATTCCTTTTTTAAGTGCGCGCAGACTCGCTCAAAGTGGGTATGGCTTCAATGAGCCTTCTGCGACAGAATTTTAAACCGCATTACCTCTAAACATGTGAGGTAATTAAAATCCTTAACATTAGAATTTAGAAGGTCGGTAAAATTTTGACCGACGATCTACGGCGGGCAAAAAGCAGGGCGTTCACATTTATTCGAGTGAAGTTTATGTCTCCCAATGCAGGGTTTCTTCTGGCATTCAACTGTAAATGTAGCATTTAAGGGGAAACAGGTCTAGCTGGCACTCGTCGCTAGATAGCATGCTTTTAAATGTACAGAGAATCCAGTCATCCACTACACAAAATTGGGATCTCTGAATGGCTGACCAGAGTGAGCATTCACTGCAGCAGCACCTCGTGCTTGGCCTTCCTGCGAATCCTTAATGTCTAATCCCGACCACTGAGAGGCTTTCAAGTTGTTTGCGATGCCATTGCCGAGGCCTAGCTAGAGCACCGTAATTGCTCCTATTTTCGCCTTGAAACAACTGACCCGTGTATTTCTGTGAACGGGAGGCTAGCCAGGCTCCTCTAATTTCGCGCACTAAAACCCCAGAGGGGTTGTTTTAGCCTTCATCATACTTTCTCGTGGCGTAGGGATGTTTTATTCCCTGTCACAATAAAACCCGCGCCTAGACTGCAGTCTATAAGCGTCTGCGAATTTCGAATACCACGCAAGTGGATAATTGCAGGACTAAAAATTGCCTGGCAAACCTCATGACCGATGTGTCTGTTCTTCTTCCTATTCGAGGAAAGATGCTTATGAAGCCGTAATACAATAACACAAGGTAAGATAACACCAGCTCAATCTCTCAGAACCCACAAGTAACCTTAGGATTGATATTAACCAAAAAGGTCAAGTGAAATATGCAATTTTTTTGTTAGTGGGCGGAAATTATGCCTGTCTATTACTTCACACAGACGCAAGGCCTTAAACCACGAAGGTTGATTCTTTTAAAAAAAACTTGAAAAAACGACTTTTTATTTCAACTTACATTTAACTTCCTAAATAACCACGGTTTTTGGAGGCCACCAAATCACCAAAAGTACATACGACCCAATTCCAGCTACAAAATGCCATGTTTCGTGAAGGATATTTCTTATACTGAAATCACTGACACTTCATGGACCAAATCGTCCGGTTTTTTGTATGGTCTGTAATTGTTGTGGAGGAGGACGTATCAACGCCCATCGGTGTTGCGGGGTCCACTTCCACAAGTCCTTAGCACATTTTCAGAGTTTCACGGAGTTATGACTCATCAGTTAGTGGTCTTCTGAGCCTCAAAGGCTAATTCTGAGTGGAGCTCACAAAAGACTGACCTTGGCGCGTGTCTTTGACGCTATCCCGTACAACGTGCTGTCACAATGGCATTGCCTTCGTAGAGGTGATCCAAATGTCTGCGACTCTCCTCGCTTGGGTTTGATGCTGGTCGGTGCCTTTGTATAAGACGCACTTCAACTGGCCCATTAATCATTTGTTAGCCATGAGCAAATTGGGTCTAGATTCCATTATTTGACTCAAGATCAAATTCTCATGTATTGAGCCGTTAGATGATGAACTCAAATGATATGAAATCAGTAGCCAAGTTAAATGGTTTGGTTTTAAATATGAAATTAGAAATTGAATTTAATCAATATCGAAATGCGGTTCTATCTTAGGCGACATCCGAATCCTCGAGTTCTGTGTCATAAAGATACACAGGCGGCACGTGGAAATTCGTTAAGGTGTACAATTTGATTTAACAATGCAGACAACAATGGACCCACTCTTTAGTTGGTGCATTAACGGCACTGCAGTGGAATACCTAGGTCGATTTGCTGTCTGATTCAAGGCATCAATAATAATTTGTGTGTCCTTGTCTTATTTCGTCGTTCGTTTGTGGCGAGCTTGGTCTGAGTCCCGTGCTGAAAGATATCGCCCTTTCATCAACAGAAAAAAGCTTAATTTAATAGCCCTTTTCCTCTTTAGGTACCTATTACTGTATCAACATGTTTTTGGTGACGCTGTCGACTTTCCTCTGCCTAATTGTTGTGAACTGTCATTTCCGTGGTGACAGCCAATCTGAAGTGCCACGATGGGCCAAAAAGGTAAGCTCTCGTCTTGGTTAAAGTAAAATCATTCCTTTTTTGTGACTGGTCCTTTTTTGAGAAGGGTTTTGAAAAGACTGATCGGCAGCCGCTTTTGTCAATCAGGAAATCAAACAGTTTCAGAAATAACTTTATTTAGTTGCACATCTTAGCGAAAACCTAGTTGAATGTAGCTTCTCTACAACGGTTTTCTAGAACAGGCATTGCCTTCAACTATAATGTTGCCAATTGCAAACGATGGTTTGCTTGCTGAAAGAAGACTCTAATAAAAAGAGACATGATTTCAAATAGCTGAAAATGAGCTTGACGATGATATACGACCTTCTTTAAAATGTATTTAAAACTGATGTTGGCGCCCATCGGCTCTGTTGATTGACAAACTTTACTGGGAATTCTTTGTAAACAACTGATCTTAAAACTGATATATTGCATTTAGGTTTTCATCCAATACGGTGCTCGCCTCTTTTTCATTAACTCCCCATCGACGCAGGCCGCTTCATCGAATTCGACGTCCTCGAAGGCGAAGAACAGCGGAGGAGTTGGCAGTGGGGGAAGCAGTAGGTCACGGCGCGTTGCTGACGCGGCGTTAGCCGAGGCGGCACACGCCGACAAAATGATGCGCTCAGCCGCCATTGCCTATCGATCAGCCTGCCAGACGCCTCCGTCTCAGACAGGGCGCATTCACATGCGAGACACCTTCAGAGGTAGGTCAAGGGCACCCACAGTCCACACAAGTGCAAAGTCATGTTCACACACGTGGCTGTAATATCACAAAACGATTAGGGAAACGCCACTCGCACACGTGGCTGTATCAAGCCCAAAAAACTGCACGGGTTTTATTTGAGGCCCCAAACTTTTTTTTGCCTGTAAATTAACTCGTCTACTCGATTTTTAAAGTCATTGGATTAACAACAACTTGCAAGTGTATTGCTTTGTTGTCCCAAATTTGTGTCTTTATGATGATGATACCAACGCCTGAAATTGCTGTTTTATTGCCTTAACACTAATTAACTTTAGTTGGCTTCCTCATCGCTGAAATATGGGACCATTTTACCTCCAACTTCCAACCGCATCCTTCTGAATTATGTTCTGACTCATCAGTACATTGATTTGCATCTCTCAACGGCTTTATTAACTTCATACATAATTTATATTCGCTTCAAAGATTCCCGATAGCCTTAACAATGCTTGTCACTTTTGGTTGACAGCATGACGCTATTTAGACATAATGATCGTTAAATTCTACCGACCATTTATGGGCATTTTTGTCAATAACCCGCACCTACTCGCGTTATCTCGAAAGACACGTTAACATGGCATTTTTTGTAATTTATTTTTACTAAACTTGCTCCCCAGATATTCAAAGGTCACATTTTTGAAAATATTTAGTTGACAAGCGCTTTGTTCGATTTTCCTAGATCTACATTGGCATGTTTTTCGTGAAAAACCAGCCCACCTGGCTGGTGGGAACTTGAGTAAATCACCGTGGCCTTCGAAAACATCCTTATGTTTTCTTTTTTGGAAAACGACAGATCAAGCTTGCTCCCAAGAACGAGTGTCGCTGTGGTGGCGGGTCGGTGTTATTGCTGTCATGATCTAGGCATTTGGCGGATCAATTTTGGTCAAATCGCATCCTCCAATCAGTGCTTTTTAGGACACGCTTTCATTGTTCCCTTACAAACACCTTGAGGCTTCTTCATTATTTAGTGGGAGATTTTTTTCCTCGAGCTGATCAATCGAGGACGAACATTTGCCTTTTCTGTCATTGGGCCTCAGAAAACAGGACTAGGTTTTGCCTTTGCCTATTTAGGTGATGTCTCGGTTCCTTGTCGGTTCAGTACACAAACGCTTCTGGGGAAATGTCAACTTGCTTTCAAAATGATTGTAAAGTTATGCTGATTACTAACTTGGCAAACAGGCGCAGCCGCTGGTAATTCACGATGCTTCCGAGGCATTATTTTCAATGTGACATTTAGTAGAGTGGATATCTACACAGCATAAAGGAACTGGGCTATTTCTGCTCGCGTGTACTGCGCAATAGCAAATGTTGAAGCTAATCTTTCTTTCCTGGCTTACTTTATTTGTGTCATGTCACGCTAGCTGCGCAGTCACAGTTATTTTACCAATGGACACTAGGCCTTATCTCTTTCCCCGATCTTAATATAACTTGACAGTTGGTGTCTTGGAATTTACTGAGATGCAATTATTCATCTAGCATTAAATGACATCATTGTGTAAACGAGTCTTGCACGAAATTGGTGGACTTTTTTAAAGCAGTGCAGCTCATTCCAAATGCCATCACTACGCCATTGTTACTCACGAATTTAAAGATGACACCAGAGAACCAGCCGATCGACTAAGTTGCTTATCACATCAAAAGCATTGTTGTTAGATTACCATGAGAGTGGATATGGATGGATAATAATCGAACTTGTTCTAATCACTGCTGGTGTTGCTTGCGCCCCCTTCATTGCATGTGCTCTGGCCGAAGTATCTGCCTGTCTGCCCACTAATCGCACGCGTGCTCAGGCCTGTCCGTCCAACGATCGCAGGTTTTAATTTATTAGCATCGATCGCCCTCGTGATCGTCCTCTAGATCACGTGGTAACTATTTTTAAATGTGATTTCCACTGTCCTCAACCTCGTTTCTGGCCAACATTCTCTTCTTGCAACAATCGAATAGCTCAAGTTCACTCGTGGAGGGCCTGCAGCCACTTTAGTGTGTATTGCACCCAAGCGACTATCTCAATTGGCCGTCAGGGTTCCGCTCGCATTCGTTACGAAATTCGCCAATTATTGCACCACAAATGAGGGGAGGGCAGTATAACACACAATTGCTATAAATATGGGTCATGCCACAGATGGTATTTTAGCCGTATGTGGGAAACAATAAATGCGCACAGCAAATGCTGATTTATCAGGCCATGATGCTGGAAGTATATACTTGTTGGAAATAATCAAGACTTTATCTACATAGTTATGTATTAATTTATGAACATGGCGCCAGGAGGAAACCCTTCTGCTAAAAACAACAGACCGCACTATAGAGCAGCATGGAGTTTTTGTTGACTGGAGTTTCCTACTCTACATTTTGTGTGGAAGATTTTGGTCTTTATTTGTTTTTTTTCGTGTCGGATATTCACACACAAAACTACTGCGCGTTCAGATGTGGACTCACAACTAAATTACCAGAAATTCGCCTGGACCACTAGCGTGTCACACAGTTGTCCTAGCAATGCTTTACTGCATCAGCACTTCCTGAGCTAATACTTTTATTTAGGACGTTTGATAAATTTCACACGGCTCAGCGTTTGCTGGGTTTAAACAGCGGCAAGCAGCTTCAGTGTGTCTCGCTTTGGCTGTGTTCGGCGTTGTCACGTGCTCGGGACCCGCCTAATGTAACTCAAGTGCGGGCCGTGAACGTGCACTAGCATGGGCTCCATAACTGAGTTTACCTAAAGCATGGTTGGCAGCTTAGAAAACGGGCTGACCACCGTTTAGTTGAAAAATCGAATTTATCGAAATAATGAGTCATAAACTTGGTCAGGTCGGACGAATGTTTGATAGTGCCAAATTAGTCAAATGACGTATGCAGCTTGTTGTATTTCTGCTGAATTCTCTGTCAATGATTATTTTCATGTCTAAATTCTACATACTTAAATTAACCTTGTTGTAAATCGCACTTTTCCGGCCATGCTTTATGAAGGTGGAAGGCCAGCCATCGCCGCACCGATTTGTTTGCTGTTACCTTTACTTATGGTCCGTACGGCTACTTCGGCGACTTGCCTGCGAGTTATTTTTAGTTAATCCGAAAATGTGAATCTGTAAAAACCCTAAGTAAAGTGTTACACTAGACGAACTCTTCACTGTTTTAGGAGGGTGCAGTTGTGAGGTCGTGGGACGTACTGGTGGCGGGTGTTGTTCGGCGGCCCGCGAGAACTCGTTTTGCCCACCCGTCCCCCCCCTTTGCCCTGAGTGCCAACAGCAGTCGGTGACTGACACCTACTGTCAGCAGTGGCCACCTCACCACAGTCATCATTGTCAGACATCACACGTGGCAAATCACACCCGCATCGACTGTTCGTGTGACGAGTGCAACACCTCCTACCGAGAACGGGAACCACCCAGCCGCCTGCCGCCACCATCCTTCCAACGAACTGCTCAACCCAAATCCCCATTTGCTGAGGATGAGGCGGCCAATAGCCAGAACTGTCCGGCGTGCGCTGGTCTCGCTGCGGCATCACAAGACGGCGGACTGACCGACTCGAGCTATAACGAGCCTCAATATTCGTCTAAGGACCCCGATGCAGCTCTGGCCGATGTTTGGGCTTCAGCCGCACACCACAGAAGTGGACGGTACACGTGCACAATTCCTCCCCCTATCTCCTCCCGTCCGAATTACTACAATGCAGAAAACCTGCTGGTTGAGTGCATTAGTGGGGAAGACACGTGCGGTGGTAGCCCATTCCTCTACGCTCCCGAGTGCGCCCAGTGTCGGCAGTGCGATGCGGAGCGTTATGCCGCGGGTGCCGGGTGCAAGCCGGATGCTAGGGTGTTGAGAAGGGTAGCGACTGTGACACGCGATATTGCGGAGATTGTTAGAGGCATCAGGTACTTTCAACGCAAAAATGAAGAAAAGGAGCGTGTTCAGAAGATAGTAAATGAATGGCGAACGGTTGGCGGAGTGCTTGACCGTCTCTTTTTCATATGCTACGTGTTCGCAATAAGCATTTCGATCATCCTCTACTTCCCAAGACCTGCGGGCAGTGGATAGAATGCCTATGCGATTTTCACTAGTCTTCGAATTCCGCTTATGCCTTATGAATATGTAAAAACAAAACCTCGACCGCCCCCATTCACAGCTATTTTGATCGACGGGCCTTAACCTTCGTCGGGCGAACCTACTTAAAACAGTAGTCACGCTTTCTAGCTCTGACAGGACTCCTTGGGGTGAAACCTTTTGCAATTTGAGTGCTGTCAATCTGAGCTCATCCCTTATAGTTAGATGCACAAACCTTTTTACCTTATCTTTGTCCTATAGAAGTGACGACTCATTGCAACTAGAGATTCCGATAATAAAGTTGAGAATGATAAAACAACTTTTTTATTATTGCATAAGCAAGGTTTGTTTGTTATAGTCCGGATAAGCTGCTATGTCGCGCGTTCTTAAGTACACTTAAAATCTAGAAACCTCGTAGTTCCTTTTCGCCATGGCCTTACGTTGGGAAAATCATGTCTCAATAAACAAACCGAGACAAGGGGGCGAGATTTAAACTATACACGACTCCATGCCTGAATGTACAAGTTATCCGGATACTCACGTTCCCAAAAAAGTTAAAATTTCAAAACGTGGTCTACTTTTCGGCTCCGATGTTGGTACCCACTGCCGCCCAGTTGAGAAGAGAGATCATTAGCTCGAGTCTAAATTTTATTTAGTTAAAGCAGCAATTAAATTTTTGGTACACTTTAAAAAAAAGAATTGTTTTGTTAACGGCTACCTTAAGTTACAACGGATGCAGATATGCGGCCAGATGTAGCTGGTTCACATAAACACTCACACAAACGCACACACACACACACCGCATACCAATTATTGGCTCTCGACGTTGCGTAAAGTCCGGACATTCCCCAATCACAGTGGCGCATCCGTCTGTCTTGACTTACGCAAATCCCAAAAGCTAATTGTGGATCATTGAACGGCCGTAACCCTTCTCTCATTGTTAGTCATTTAAACTTCGGAAAGCCACAAGGCAAGCTGACAAATGTGACTTCTGAGCCTTCATTAAACCCTAAAAACCTATGTGGCAGATCAATGCTTTTGCACAAAGACCGCGAAATTAATAATTTAACCTCAGCAACTTGTGACTCGAAATGAAGTACGATATTTTACGTAATGTTGATTGGTAAAATTAGGACTCTCGCCTACTCAACGTAAAAAATGTAACAGTTAGGGATCATCTTCCATGCGCTCTCGGCTCTTTCCTATACTTCCTCTTTTTAATTATCGTTTCTGCCAAACGATAATGCAGTTTTGAATAAATCGTCAATGTTTGCTTGAGCAGCCATAATTCACAGTTTCTATGGCACTTCATTTAGGAGCCTCTTTGTGCTAACATAGTTATGAGCTGGTGCGACAGTTCACAAAGGTTGGGTAACTAAATGCAGCATTTACGTCCACATTAACCGTGGGTGGTCCCCAGTGCGTTTCGTTTGGTTTAAACCTAAGGTACGAAGAGACCCACATTGCTCAAATCACAACTCCTTAAAAAATCCAAAATGCATTAGGAAACACTAGGGTAGGGGTAATGAATTTTACTGTGTGGTAAGATTTCGCATTTAAAACCACTGGCAGAAAACGCGAAATATAAATTCAGCAGACTGGACATCTGTGAATATCTGATTTCCTCATACTTCCGACCCTCAAGTCGGTTTAATGCAGATCTAAACAGTCACGGCTACCGAGGGAAACTGCAGCCGAAGTCACTGTCTTACTAGAGCCAGTACCTGTTGGAAACCGAACTCAGCACACAATCGACCCGCGGGTACAAAACATGCTTGCGGAAGCAACTTGAGGGCGTTTAATTTGGTGGGTGGTCTCCACTTGAACATGCTCCTTTTGGTTAATGCTTACAGGACTGGAGACCCCATACTAGGCCTATCCGCAGCTAAGTTTTCGCCAAACCAAACGAATTTCATTGGGTCTTTCCAAAACCCCGATTCACCACTCAAGGTGCAGGCGGGAACCGATGTGTCTTCAAAGACGTGGAGCATGAGGTCGCCATTCTCGATGTGGCTCCGAACAGGGACAATTCAATCTTGGATTAAATGGGAGCACGGGAGACCACACACTGTTCGTCGTCATGTAAACGCCGGCTAACCTCTTCAAAGCCCATTCGCGTCACCTGCTCGTCGACCCAGTTGGTCTAAATTGACCAGAAGTGTCTTCACGTTATTACTGGCGTAGTGTTGCCAACACTTATGCGGGCCTTCAATCTCGGGGAGGGCAGCTGCTGGTTAGAAAGCAGGGGTCTTTTCGACGTCACTGATGTGCTCTCAAATTTCTAGTGTGAAGCGGCAAGGTTTGAAGGTTGTTTCCTTAATAACTGGCAAATGCGGCTTCAAAGGAGCCTCAAGCTTTTGACTTTTCTACGTGCGCAGCAAATTATTGTTTATTCTCTCATGCTTGAAGCAAGCGTATTTAGATCGTTTATTTTCAAATGCAAACTTAGAAGCTCTAGAACTTCATTCCTATTCGACAGATTTTCGGGGATTTAACACACCTTTGCTCTTGCGATTTGCCAAGAATTCACTTGAACTACGACCGTATTGATTAGTCCTCATTTCGGTGCTTTGCCTTAGGATAACAGGCTGATTGTGATTTTATACGCCTAATTAAACGCGCTACTTAAAAAGATGAGTAGAATTTGAAAATTTTGCCTTAGTTTGCAAGGGCAATGAGTGAACGGTGATGAAAGAAAATGGCATCGTCAAATAAAGTTACTGTATGCAATGCGATGAAGAGTACGCAGGTATGACATCGCACGACTTTAGGCGGAATGAATATAACCGAGGAACTTGCTATTATTAACATGGTGTCAATATGATTTCTATTGGTCTTTATAAAAAAGTTACAATTTCACTTAAGTCGATGTGAAAACATTACAAAAATTTAAGAATTCTTTGCTAAAATAATGTCTTTAAGCTAACCTTGGAAAGCATGTTAATGCAAAGAAATGTTTCCTGGCTCATAGATTCCGAATTCACTGGAGAGTAGCCAATTTGATTTTACACAAACTGCTTTGGTCGCTTTTAATGACTTCTGTCAATGTTAAAATTATTTGGCATCAGAAAGATGGCACTTATGTTTAAAAGGGACATGGAGGAAAATTTTAGTTTGGAGTCAATTTTTACACAAATTGCACAAAAATGAACACTCATAAAATTCCAAATTTTTTCAATGAAAGTAAGTGAGCCAGCTAAAGGACAATTTACTCACCGCCTGGCGACGAACACTTGGTCGTCTACAAAAACATCGAGGCGTGATGAACCAACCCCAACTCCACTGAAACCTAAGCTTCACTTAAATGTTAAAAAAACCGAAGTTCACTGCCGTAAGCTGATTAATTCGAATTGGTTAGCGAAGAAGAGTGGTCAGGAGTGGCTAATCTCGAGGACTGGCGTTCCACCGAGGCAGCGCAGGGCCTCGCGCACGCTAGCTCGGCAACTCGTGACAAAGTGCTACAAACTTGTTTCAAAAGCTCTGTTGAATCCCTCACTCCTTGGCCTCGCATCGTCAGACTAACATTTGCACCCGTAGAGTATTGACAATACTTTCAATACTGCAGAGTCTTGAAGTTGATTTGAGCTAATTACTTGTGGAGTGAATTGAGTTTTATTTGTATCAGGCTGTAGAAATTATTTTTTTGTTAACACAATAATGCACATTCGTACTTTACTAATCATAGTAAGCTCATTTATCTTTTTTCCTGTTCTAAATCAATTACTTATTTGAAGAACATGAGAGACAGTTAAAACAACCAATTCATTCAATTCCTAATTGTGAAAATCTCAAACTACCTGTGCAACGTTTTGCTGGAAAACTAATTAGTATTCAATAATACAGCAGCTTGTAATAAATCAGTTGTGATTGGTATCACAGGCACCATAAATGACGTAATAAACAAATTTTGAAGGAAATATCCTGCAAGGATCGGACATTTCGTTTTCTAATACGAACGGATCTCACTAGGTAAAGGAAAAATGAATCACGGGCGATAGATGTCAATTTTGAAATGCGAACTTATTTAATACACAAATTACCACTATTGAGTCAGTTATTTACGCATCTTCAAAATTACCTTGCTCATTTTACTTATTTTGAATCGTGTTTATGCACACTCCTTAATACGGCCTCTCCAACCTTCTAAAAAGGGATCATCGTTTCGCAGCATGTCGTCAGCCGCGCGGATCCTCAACTCCCCTCTCAATCACACGGATATTTATTTTGGATTATCTTCACACCTAGGTCTCGATGTCAGCGCATCTATGACTAACGAATCTGAGGTATAAATGCACACGCGCGAACTCCATGCACGACACAACTACACCAACTTAGTTTGGCTCTGAAGTAAACGGCTTTTTCCACGTCCTCCCCGGTCTTCCTCTTCATCGTGGGTAGCTGGGGCCCATAACAATTGGTGACTCCGACGTGATGAAAAGGTCCTTGAATCCCACAACATACTACTACTGCGTCTTCTGTCTCTGCTTTGCACTCATTCGGTGTCTTCAGTTTGCACCACAATTGTTTTGCTAATTAAACTAAAAATTACTTCCCGTTAATTGCGTAGAAAAATTATCACGATTTATTTCTTTCGTTTGCACCAAAAATTGTGACCGTGGCCCCTTGACGGCACCCCTCAAGTCTGCCAGCTTTAAGTAAACAAATACCCTATTTATATTCTTTTAGGAGAAAAAAGATAAACTCGGAAAACATGGGCATGGAAAGGAGCATCTACACAACACTCAAAATTTAAATATTTTTAGCAAACCCACCTGCGATTATTGTGACCCCGGTATGTCTAACTCGATTCACAAGACCTTTGAAGTCTACAGCAAACAATTACTGCGCGAAATACTGGACTGCGGTAAAACGTTGATGTCTAGTGCACAAAAAGACCACCCAATCAAACCCAGCTGCAAAAGACTGCATGAATTTTCTTTCAAAAATTGGCTTTTCGAGAATGGCTGGAACCGGCAGTCATTGTAGTCTCGATAACACCGGCTGAAAGGTGTGGGTATTTCCGCCACAGGCAACTGTTTTCTTTCGAAGGATGCAGAGGATATGAAAAATGGACCGAAAGTGACTCACCCCGGTTTTACGTTACGCATGCGATGGCTGAGAGTGTTAAAGTGTTGGCGACCGCTTTGGGCCAAATGGGTGGGAGGTGCGATCCGCGCGCGCAACATCGAGGCGGCAGGGCACTGCCCCGCTGATCCACAGCACACCACGAGACAGCTTGATCACAAGTGGCTGGTTCAGCATTATCCCGCTGTTCGATTAGATTTCTTTCAATGATTAACCTCCGTGACACAACAAAAGTGACAGAAACTTTAAAAATAGGTCAAAACAGCCGAATTTAGGGTTTTATGTGACAGGTATCACAGATTACTTTAGAAATTGGGTAAAAAATTGTGCATTCAAATTTGAACGGTGGCAAATGCCATTGCATCTATTTTATAAGGCTAAATTTGAGTAGATGTTTTCTTGTGAAACGTGGTTGAAATAACTTCAAAAATCCAAACCATCATGCTAATTGAAATCCCAAAGGTATTTGTGTTAGTAAACCGAAATAAATGGTCGAAGTAAAACGGCTTCGCATTCTTCTTAAGATTTATATTTTGGTTAATTTAGATGAGATGGGGAACGCATTTCCATAGTAAAACAATTCAAATATGAAAATAACCAAACTCAAAAATCTACCCTTTAATAATCCGGCGCATCCCTTCTGGAGTAGATAAGATTGGGATTTTCGGAAAGACCTCTGTTGAGCTAGTGGCTTATAGGAACAGTCACAG